>CM042016.1:19277706-19565206 GCA_023525715.1 Cichorium intybus | reverse complement strand
GATGTGTCACATAAAACAATATCAAAACCTTGTTCTTTCCCTTTTTTAACGGCCTGTGATAGAACTACACAAAAAGAACTTCAAGATCACGTGTTAGTAGCCGTTAAAATACCGAAAATACCCTCGAGTTAAGTTATCACTTGTGATGAAGTTATCTACCTGATGATGCTTTTGCTTTCTCTTTTTCAGCTAAAACAATCTCGCAGCCCGTCCTTTCTGCCCAAATTCCCAATTGGTCACTCGGGGCTGCCCGAAACGTGTCACCAGCCGCCATTAATATCTACATAAAATTTAACAAAAATAATGATGGTTAAATGAAAGAAATAGCAACATACTTTTATTTACATTTTTATTATAGCATCGTACTTCCATTTGTTTCTGTTAGAGCCTTGTATATCATAAAATTGACCAAATTTTTTTGCTAATTATGCCCTCTTGATGTAGTCCAGGCTAACCAAGAAATCGATAATGGTCACCCCTTGACATTCACACCAGGATCGGCAGGGGTGTACAACATAGAAAATGAAAAAACAAACTCGGAATAAATAAAAATCAGAAAAAATGTAAATCGAAAATATCTGAATACCATTATCAGATAATAATAAATTTTCTTTTTGGCAAAAAAAACAAAGAAATCAAGTTGAGCAGATCCAATTTGGACTTAATTGAAAATCCATCGAGGATGCAAGCTAATGTTGTTAAATCAAAGTAAATCTTTGTTGCAGTTTATAAACCCAAATTTGCTTGAAGCTTCCGTTTTTTGAATATTAGTGGGGAAATTAGAAGGATTAAGCAAATCTCACAAGAACCAAAAAAAATTAAAGATAATATTTCAATTTCTGTCATGAAATCAGAGATTGATGAAGCATTAATTTTAGAAACAATGAGTAGACGGTCTCAACCGCCACTCCTGTTGTTCCAACAACCGCCGTCACATACACCGCCACAACTGCCGCCGCTATACCCTGACCTGAAGTCGTTTCCGGGAGCGGGAGCAGCCCAGCTGTTGGTGTTTCCATCACCGCCACCTACAGGTACAACAGAAGTAAAAAGGGACGCGACAGCGGAGGAAAAGTGACGCCGGGAATGGAAGAAAACCGATGCAGACAGCGGAGGAAAAGTGAAGCCAGGGACCGGATGAGTGGGGAAATAAGGGTTTATTTCTATCTGCGTGACAACATAAAATACGAAGCTAAAAAAAAACGTTACACGGAGTAACCAAAACCACGCAAATTATATATATACCATGTTGCATACGTAACAGTAAAGGAGCTTTCACATTCCCACACGCCTCATCAAATTTACTTGGCAATAATTGATTCTCATGCAGAAACTTGTCATCATCTCCCTACACAAACAAACAATCATAAATTAAATGGTGGCACAACATTCAAATTAATTTTAAATGAAAAAAAACAAATTTCGAAATTTCTACCTGATCAATCATGATGGTAGCTCCAACATCATTGAACTTTTTAATCAAGCAAGTGGCATCATATTCCTGCATGTTATAAATTATTTCTATGACCATGAGCATATGTTTCTAGTCATTAAATACAAGAACTAAAGATTTTAAAAAATATATACCTCCCAAGCAGTCTTGTCGTCACCTAAATAGTTTGTGAATGCCTTTTGACCCCATGGACAATTGATGGGATTCACAATAGGTGCAAATGCTGAAACTGACTGCAAAAAGACGAATTAAGATCAATAATATGATCACAGTAAACATCGTATGGTTGTGAAACAAACCTTGTACTTGTCTAGTTTTTTCAAACAGATTGTAAGTGCTCCATGTCCACCCATGGAGTGACCACTAATGGATTCCCTTGATGTATCAAGTTGTGGGAAGTTATCACTAAGAACTTTTGGAAGTTCCTTGACTATGTAGTCATACATCTGCCAGTTCTTCCACTTTTCTATAGTTGCATTGAGGTAAAATCTAGCACCTGAAATAAATGTAAACATTCTAAATCAAACTTGTCTTTTTTTTTTGCACCAGAATGAGACAAAAACATTATCGTACCAACGCCAAAATCATAGCTGTCTGCTTCCCCCTCGACATTTAGGCCTCCTACATCAGAACATAAAGAGCAAGTCAGAAAATTCTGTGATCTCACCATTAGTAAAAACAACATATATGAAAAAGGATTAAAGGATTCAGATAAAAGAATCGCGGGCTTACTTGGAGATGTATCTGGAACAATCAAAGCAATGCCTTCAGTTGATGCAACTCGCTGAGCACCTGACTTGATTATAAAGTTCTCATTGTTGCAAGTAAGGCCAGAGAGCCAGTATAATACCTGATTCATAACCAAAAATAGAAGTTAGATCCATTTTACCAAAAGAACTGATGAACTTTGTGTCGAGATCTATTGAATAAGAACGATTTTTTTTCCTTTTTCTTCATTTTTGCTGCATGCCAGACTCAGATTCTCATAAGTACATGTACGTATTGCAAATATTTGTATATTAACATAGATCCACTTTTCCTCCATCTAGGTATAACCCTAGTGAAGTTCTTGTTTTCCCAAACATCTAAGAGTGAAATACACAAACTCCCAATCGAAAACCCTAAACTAAAATAGTCAAACAACGATCATCAATGAATGCCTTGAAATGATAAAAGCATAGTCAACCTAAAGCACTTTCAAGAGTATACATACAATCAGATTAAGGATCAAATAAATTTAAATAAAGTCAATATGGTTATGGTGAAGTGAGTTTACAGGAAATCTTTGGTCAGGAGAAGTTGAGGGAGGGAAATAGATATGGAAGTTCATGGAGCAACCCAGAGTGGAGGAGTGATGTTTGTATCGTTTGTTGAAGCCTTCAAACATTTTGGAGCTGCCGATTTCGGTTGGTTTGCTGCTCGCCATCTCTCTTGCTTTCGTTGTGGGTTTTTGGAAGCGATGGAGCAGATGAGTACAGAACGAAGCAAGGGACGCGACATCAACGGAGTGCAGAGACGACATCGAGTAGAGGAGGTGTTCATGATGGCGGTGTCCTCCGCCTCCATGGTGGAATGCAAACTGGGAGGGTGTAGAAGACGTAACATCTAGAAAGATTGAGGCGGTGTAGAACAGGACCCGGATCCGGATACGCATAGATGCTAACCCGAATAGAAAACCCGGCTGAAAAACCACCACCAACATAAATAAAATAACATAGCGAAAAAAAAAACGTATCATAAGATACCAAAACTTCCATTTTTAAATATAGATATAAATTGGTTTCTGATTAAGCATTGAAATCGTTGTTATTTGCTTGTAGATTATTCTTCGATCCAACAACACTATTGTTATTTAATTTACTTTAATAATTTAATGTTATGTCAGAGCTTTTTTTTAGTAGAAAATGTATGCTTTATGTTTTGTCAACCAATAACTACTATGTTAGTTATGTGAGACTTTCATAATACTGTGGTAAAATTTAGAAGTGCTATGCCAACAATTTTAGTATAAATATGTGTGGAATGTAAATATTAATTTCACATCAGGAAAACATTACTTCCATCTATAAGTCGTAAATGTCTTCAAAACTCTTTGAAATTCTTGCAAAAATAAGAGACCTTAAATCTCATTCGATGATGCAGATAAATGGAAGTACGTAAAGATGGATGAAATTACAAAAGTCGCATTGATAGCGAAGTTGTCGTGCAGGAAATGGAGAGAAGTAGAAACTTTTCAGACCCATTAATAGCTGGACAGTTGCTTTGTCTTTGAATGTTTGTAGGTTTTTAATCCTTTGACTTTGGTTTAGGCAGTGTGATGGAGTAAATGTATATACACTGGGTCTAGACATTATGGTCTAGCAGAAAAACCATAAAATAGGGTTCATGTGTATGTGTATTCGTCATCCGATTATTCATTTTCAGTATCACATTTTCTAAGGTCAAATATTCCTAGACAAAATTCTAATTGCTCCCTAAAGGAAATAAATTGACATCATGGCCAACATAAGTACTTTTCGGTAATCTATATAATTGTCTTTACCACTATGTATATCATTATTATGACATATAACAACATAAACATCACCAACGTACTTATAAGTTTGTGGATCGAGATAATGAGTTGGTTCAAGATCTTGCGGTCGTAACGGAGTACTGGTGTTTAATAAGTAACATATCCATGATGATCATAATGAGGAACACTTTGTGAGATTATAATGCATGCCTGATTATTGCTACCTCTTCCATTAAATCGGACTCAAAAGATCCTTAACCTCTATTGCTAGATCGTATGACCCTTTTTCGCTAGATCGATTTTTGCTAGCAATGGATCGAGTCGCTGCATTGTATTATATAGTCAAAGCGTCTTCCACCGTATCACTATCAGCAGCCAGCAGGTATACATGCACAACAATTAAGACTTTCTAAAACAACCATTTTCAAGTGTTTCACATCACTTTCATCGACTATCTCTATAACATACTTCAATGTAGGATATTGGAAAGACAAGCTAACATTAGGTGTATTTTTCAAATCGATCAAATGTAATAAATCAGAGAACTTTATATTTGAAGGAAATTCTATGTTGTAGTTTTTAGCACATGGCTTAACATACTAACTTTCACCATTTACCAACTACGATGAACCACCGATATAAGTAACAACAAAAAAAACTCTTTCATAGAACTTGAACTCGTGTTCTTTTTTTTTCTGGAAAAATTGTAATCACACAAATTTTCCTTAAAGAAATGATCATATAATATTTTGAGTAAATTACAGTTTTGGTTCCTACTTTCAATTTTAGTCCAACTTTTGAAATTTCACGCTGATGGTTCTTGTGATGGCCAAAATCTTGCACTTTTGGTCCCTTGGCTAGTAAAAGACTAATTTGCCCTTTTAAATTTCTTTTTCATTTTTTAATGTTTTATTTATTAAATTAATTAAGAAAAAAGAAAAAAAACCAAAACCCCACCGCTGTAACTTTGGCCCAAGATCAAAGGCGATGGGTTCCGTTTTTGAAGAAGCTTTCATTTTTCGGTGGTTCCTGGACTTTGTTTTGCTTTTCCACCTAGGGTTGAAGCATGAAATCGAAGGCCTAGTGATCGATTGATGATGAAGGACATCCCTAGCAAGCAACCACCTCACCGGCGGACATCCCAGTTCAAATCGGTAACCTCCTGTCAATTCACATTCTTGACCTCAATCAAAACAGTTTTTACGTTAAGGTTTCAATGAGGAATAATGAAAAGTCGAGGCCACAAGAGAAATCTATCGCACCGTCGTCGTCTCTGGCTTCATCGGTGTTCTCCCCGATAAAGGAGGAGAAAAGAGGCAAAAACGCTTTTGAAGAATTTAAAGCTCCAATTTTCTGAAATTCGCGATGATTGTTTAGCCGTAGTGGTGTTGGCTGATGTTGATGGTAGTGCGATGAAGGATGGCTGGCGATGAATTAACTGGTTCATAAAATGGGGATCGATGGTGAGGATGGTGTTGGTGTGCGGTTGGAAAGAAAGGTGGTGACAGTGGACGGGAGTGAGGGTGTTGATGGTGCTGTTATTATCGTAATCCAGAAATATGCAACATATTTTATTTTCTTTTTTAAATTAATTTAATAAATAAAACATTAAAAGAGAAAAATGAAAAAGAAATTAAAATGACATTTTAGTCTTTTTACCTGGCTAATGGACTAATTCTGCAAGCTAAATAAAACCTTGAGGACCATAAAAGTGAAAATTTCAAAAGTTGGACTAAAAGTGAAAGTAGTAGCAAACCACGGGGACCAAAACTGTAATTCACGACCTACGAACTATATTTATATTTTCAACTTAAAATATGTTTTTATCAACATGCATGGTTGAGTAATTATATAAAAATAGACAAAACTGCTAAAATGGTCCCTGTGCTTTGTCAAAATCGGGGGTTTAGTCCAAAAAAATTTCGAATTGCATGGGAAGTCCAAAATGGGAAACTTCCCGTTTTTTTGGTCCCTCCCTCTAACTCCCGTCAAGTCTAGGATGTTAAGTCCCTCACGTGCCCTCAATGTGAGGGCATTTTGGTCTTTTCACCGGCTTCTTTCACTTTTATGGGGAAATACAACAGATCTTTCTTCTCCCCTTACCTTCTTCTCTTCCCAGTTGCAATTCTCAAGCTTTATTCTCTCCCGATCATCACGTTCTTCGATCTTCTTATTCTCCGTTTCTTCACGGCTCATTTAAAAAAAATGGTGCTTTGTCATTGTGGAAAGGAGGCTGTTGTGCGAACCTCGTGGACACCAAACAATCTTGGTCGCCGCTTCCATGGGTGCCCTAAAACGGTAATTAAAATCAAATTAGGTCACTTACGTTTTGTTGTTTAACAGTGGCTTAAATCTTGTACACTGGTATTCCATTCCAGGTATCAACATGCGGGTTTATTGGTTGGGTGGATCCCCCAAGGTGTCCAATGTCGGTTTCTATAATTCCTGGACTGCTCAGAACAATCAACAGGCAAGAAGTGGGGATGACAAATATGCGACTTCAAATATTCAAGCTTAGGATGGTTTTGGTTGTCTCTTGGATCACGTTTCTGATTGTGGTTTATTTTGGATTTAGTAGTTAGATATTAGGGTTTATATATTTGATAGATACCACCTTGAAGAATGTGTTTTCGCAAGTTAGATGTAGTGGTGGGTAATGTATTGTAAGTTGAAGTTGGAAATTTTGAATCCCATGTGTAATGCAAAGTACAATACCAATTTTGTAAGTTGAAGTTGTTAATATAAGTTTGAGGTGAAGTTTTAATGTCTGAATCTCATGTCTAATACAACTGCAAACATCAAAATTAATACACCATTAAGAAGAACCAACTAAAGCATTAAATAAACATTACAATACTAGCACTTGTTCATAAAGACTAGACAACAAAAGATCTACGATACTGTTTCCAAGTACACCAAAAGTGGAAACAAACAAAACACTACCCTTTTAAACACATTTACTGGCCAAAAGCCACCACCATTTTCACATCTAACAAACTACTGGAAGGAAAGATTAACCGGATGGAAAACCAAAACACCAAAACAAAACATTTTCCACACCTAAAGATAGACCACATCCATCCCCCAAAAACTTACCATAACTACTTCGTCTTCACCTGTATCCGTCCAACTCCGGCTCATACTCGATGTGCTTGAGTTTCTGCCTGTATCCGTCCACTTCATCCTTCAGATTTGATTGATGTCGTTCAAAAGATCCATGATTTTTGCAGCGTTCGTGTTAATGTCATGCATGGCTGCTTTTCCTTGTACGAAATTCATGAACCTGGGCCTTGTGTCTGGATCTCCATAGAGCTCATTCTTCATGACATTGTCGGCCTGAAGTTTCTTTTGGAAGTTTTGAAGCATCTTCCGGTTATGCTCAGACTTCTTGATTAGTAAATAGAGCATCGTTTCGAGATCACTGCCTTTCATTTTGCAATGTGAGAAGTTGGTATGTTGAAGCAAATGATTGTACCTCCTTATATATGAAAAAATGAAAAAATCAACATGGGGACGATGAAGGAAATCTGTGATTCTCATCATTAATTTTTTTAAGTCGAAAAGACTCTTGGACGGCGATAAGTCATCATTAACAGCAATTAAACCACCTGCATTTACAGCAATTAAACCACCTGCATTAACAGCTATAGGCTATAATTACAAAGCATTAATCGACAATCGCTTCTAATATAACTTTCCTAGGACCGTTTGGGGACATGAAGTAAGTTAGCAAGTTTGTTTTACCGTGCTCTGTGTAGACTTGTATCAGTTTATTTTGAGCTATTTATTTTAAGAGATTACGAACGTCGTCATCGTTACCTAGTGCTCTTAGACCAAAATCGAAACCCTCGTTAGGCAGACGAAAGTGGTAGTATATTATTGATTTGAAGTCGTACCCTAGCATTCCCATCATGAAGCTCTATAGAGAACAGGTGGGGGAAAAAGAAAGGTTTAAAATGTAGATTAGGGATGAATAATCCCAATGTCTCGTGATTAATCGAAATGGCGGGGGATGCAGAAGCCATGTTGAAAAGACCAAAATGCCCTCACATTGAGGGCACGTGAGGGACTTAACGTCCTAGACTTGACGGGAGTTAGAGGGAGGGACCAAAAAAACGGGAAGTTTTCCCATTTTGGATTTCCCATGCAATTAGAAATTTTTTTAGACTAAACCCCCGATTTTGATAAAACACTAGGGACCATTTTAACAGTTTTGTCTAAAAAATATCATTGATTTTCATTTTCTTTATACTATAATCGTAAAAGTAGTAGTCAATCCTTCAATAAAACCAATTCTAGATCTTTCTTCGAATATCACCACCGTGCTGGATATTTTTGTATTGAATCGGTCGAATTGTCCCATCAAAATGATTTGTTGGTTGAATAAAAGAAGTCGACAAAGATTGTTTAACGACATACCGCAAAAAAAAAATCAGAATGTTAGAACTTAGTTTAAAGGCAACCCCAAACAGCTGATCAACTCTCGCAAGAAAGTGGATTCCCTGACCAATGAAACCCAAACCCTAGATGCCTTCATCAAATGAAACATAAAAACTCGCATCAAGAAAAGTATTCTTTTCCCGCACATTTTCAATAAGACAATAACCAAACCCAGACTTTACATGCAAGACTTTGCTTCTTCCTTCAAATAAACACAAGGTCTTAATAACGATTTCATAGTTGAGTCCATCTTCAATCATGGCGAACTTGATTAAGCAAATGAGGTGACAAATTCCTATTTTTCTTTTTCGATTTTTTCTGTATCGATATAGCTAGTCGTATGCGAACTAACAGTTTATTTTAGGGTGAGATTTTCTGGTATGGATGAGGAAATCGTAGAGGAAACTTCACGTGTTAGAGACCAAAACACACCATCTCCAAGGAGTCGATCGTTTAAAGGAGGTAAATTAATCAAAAGACAAGGAAAGAGGGATATCATATATATATGGGGTTTATTGAAGCCATTTTTGTTGTGTAGATAATAGAAGAGGTCAAAACTGGTACAGAAGACAGTCTTCTCGTGAACCGAGGTATGATTATGATTCTGATTACATGGAGAGTGATGAGTTCCGAACAGCAGTTGCAGCAGCTGCATTCGCCGTTGGTTCGGTCCAAGAACAAAGAAGAACAAGACGTCGACGTGATGAAAGTTCGAGCAAGGGCAAGAGTAAAGCAGAAGATGGTTCAGTTTCTGTGACCAGAAGGGCCAAAGAAAGAATCTCTTCTTCGTCTTCAAGCTACAAAATGAAGCACAAGGAAGATGGCACCGTTCCCGTATCCAGCCGTAGTTTTCCCCGCAAGAAATCCTCAGGTACAAGAATCTTGAATTCCAAAAATCATGAAAAATATTATTTTTGACTCGTACGAATAATTTTTAATGTAAAGCTAAATACAATAGTTTAAAAAGTCAGAAAGTTGGCGATTCACTATATTAGGATCATTAGTTCTAAACTTTCGCTGACTGAGCTACAGAATTCCAAGAAAAGGTCTCCAACAAGGCTAATAGTCCAGCGAACACCGAAGTCAAAGCGGAAACCCCAAGAGAAGCTGTTGGTCCATCGCCATTCGTCAAGAAGACTTCTGATTCTTTTGAAAAGCAATCGGACAAAAGAGAACCTGAAAGTGGATTGGCAAGTAGTCAACCAAACAACCCACAATCCGGATCCCAGCAACTGAAGCCGTTAGACCGAACTGAACCCAGACTCGAAGACATAAGGGCGGATGTTTGGGAGAAAACTGAGATGGAAAGGATCAAAGAAAGGTATATATCACAATTTTAAACCACGAAATTTGATAATTAACTTGTTCTTATACCACTGAGGTGAATGTGCCTATATATTTAATCCTCCCCACCCTAAGGTCCTGGGTTCACTTCTTTTTAAAAACATGAATTGTATGGGCGAGTCCGTATCCAGTTTCCCAATAGAAATAACTTGTATTCCCCCTATTTATGGGAGCATAATCAGGTACGAGAAGTTAAATGCCAAAATACTCGAGTGGGAGACCGAAAAGAAGGTGAAAGCACAAAAGAAGTTGTCAAAAAATAAGGTATTGTTTCTCATTTTCTTACAACTTACATGAAGATGCTATTAAAACTCCGAAGTAAGAGACTGAAGCTTGTTACAGAACGAGTCGGACAAGAAAAGGGCTCGAGCTCTGCAAAATTACAAGACTGAGACGGAGATGATTGATCAGATTGCAGAAGGAGCAAGATCACAGGCTGAGGAAAACCAAAGGAAGGAAGTAATAAAGGTCAAGGAAAAGGCGGACGTGATTAGGAGAACGGGGAAAATCCCAACGAAAGCATGTTTATGCTTCTAAGTCTCGAGGAAAACGACTAACACTTTCTTATGATCAAAGACATATTCATTTGCTAATGTGTATAGCTATAATCATATACGATTACTTCAAGTTCCAGAGTTCCATCAACAAAGAATATCACTCTGTAGCAAAATTACAATTACAATTATATAATTACTTTCTCTTAGAATCCTCATTTTTATAATTTACATTAAAAAATATACATTAATAATTTGCGTTGACTTGGAAGAACAAAGCCTAAAGGGACGTCCAAATTTAAAGAAAACTAGTATTTTCAAACCAATTGTAATATGACGAGATTCAAATGTATATGACAATGACACTACAAGAAAAGTCTTCCTTAGTGACCAAGTTTTTAGTGACGACCAGAATTTTGGTCACTAAAAGCATCATTTAGTCACCAAATATTAAGTCGTCACTGAATTTTGGTAATGCTACAAATTTAGTGACTAATACTATGATTGTCATCACTAACCGGTCACTAAATCGTAAAATAAAATAAAAATATTTTTTTTCAAATGTTATTACAAAATTAGTTACTAAAAATAATGGTCACCACATTAAAAGCTTAGTGACAAAAAAGGTGGTCACTATATTGGAGAATTAGTGACCAAAAAAGTGGTCACTGAGATTTTTTTTTTTTTTTAGACTACAATAAACCGTAAAATAAAATAATTTTCTTTCAAATTTTATCACACATATTAGTGACAAAAAGGAGGTCACTATATTAGAGGATTAATGACCAAAAAAATGGTCACTATATTGGAGAATTAGTGACAAAAAAAGTGGTCACTGAGTAATTTTTTTTTTTTTTGTTTTTAGACTACAATAAACCGTAAAATAAAATAATTTTTTTTTCAAATATTATTACACATATTAGTGACAAAAAAGATGGTCACTATATTAGAAGATTAATGATAAAAAAAAAAAAAGCTGTCACTATATTGGAGAATTAGTGACCAAAAACAGTGGTCTCTGAGTATTTTGTTTTTAGAGTTCTCTATTGTTTACCTACAAACATTGTGACAATAAACGGTCATCACTAAATGTGTATGAAAAAAATTATGACTATAAAATAATAGTCATTGATCATTTTAATAATTATATTTTATAAACTATTTTTTTAAAATCTATATCTTTATTACATAAGTGATAATTAAAAATACACATGATTTTTTTGTCAATATTTTCTGTAAGTCAGTAACAAACTTTAGACGGTGTATAAACCCAAATGATGTAACTTTACACGGTGACATAGACCATCCGCCACTGAAACCCTATTCCCCAATTCTCACTCTCCTGCTTAAGAAACTTCAGAAACCTATCTGCCCTTTCTTCTTTCTCGCAGACGAACCATACGCTGCCGTCTCCCGTCGCTCTACGTCGTCTTCGTCGCCGTCGCACCACATCATCATCGCCGTTTACGATACCTCCTGTGAAGACGGTATGATTTAACCCTTCCGTTCTGGAAACTTACAGCTCTATCTGTTTCTTCACCTATAAGTTATGATGGGTTATGGTTTGGAATTTGAGAAATTGGAATGTGAGACAATCAATTCGAATGTCCAAACAATTGTTTTCTTACCTACTCGCACTCCTAAACCCTTCCTTGTCCTCCCTTACAAATCCTCCCAATTACGCGGTCTGCGCCACCCCGTTCCACCTTGCGCATACTTCCTCCTTCAATTCGGTTGCTAGACCCTTCGACATTGATTCTTCGACCGGCTAGACGCTTCAACATTGATTCTTCGACCACCTGCTACATTTTCTATCTGGTATGTAAAGTAATTACCGATAATTTAGGTCATTTTTTTCGAGTTAAGGACTGATTGGAACAAAACCGTACTTATGGATTTCACTTTCAAATTGTTGTGGGGTTTTAGATATCTATAGTTTTGTAGTTAAAGGAAACCTTTTCAGTGGAAATGGCTCTGTAATGGTTCAAGCATTGGTTGATTCAGAAGGTAGTTGAATTACGTAATTATTGGCCCAATGCTTTTTATGTTTTTGAGCATTTTGAAATGAATCGATATTATTAGCTTCCAATGGGCGATAGGACCTTGGTTTTTGCCTGTATTCTCTCTTGCTATGCTTTCTGTCTACATAAAGTTTCCTTGCACTACTTTTTGTTCATGGAACACTCATGATGTTTGTGAAAATGGACTTTATTGTTGATTGTCAAACACTCATTTCCTTTGTTTTGGATGACATGTGTCATAGGATTTTTTATACTTATCAATAATCATTTATGGTTCGGGTTGTGATCATTGAAACCTCATCATGGACTACAATTTGATAGCTAAAAGTGTTTCTTCCTTTAATTAATCAGAATCTTTGAAAAGATATTGATGGAAGTTAACTTGGCCTTGCTTTCTTACAAAGTGTTATATTGATCTTTCTAAACGTTTAATGGTGCACTACCAGAATGTTAAAATTTATGTCAATCTTTTTTTCCACAATTGTTTTTCAATCATTAGTTTCCTTTCTTTTTATATTTCTCATATTGTTTTAATTGCTAAGCCGGAGTGCATGTTGGAAATGGACATGAGAATATCTTAGAAGCGACACTTTCTTCTAGCGCAGATGCTTGCTTCAAGGTATAAAAATGTCAAGAAACTTTGACCCTTTATAAAAATATTGGTTTTAATTATTTTCTTTTTCCTTTTTTAGTCATTAGATGAAATCACTACAGAAGTTGTTTGAGTAACTTGTAGATTCAAAACAGTAGATGAAGAATGACAAAGTTGAATATGAAAAAATTATTAATACTAAAGATGCAGGCCATGTGTTGATTGGTGCTGGTGCAGTTGATACCAACATCTGTGGTTTGTATTGGATAGCATTTTAAGGAGATGCTTGGATGCATATGAGCAAGTCTGCCGTTTGCTCCTAAGGTGAAAGTTTTCATGTTTTTATAGTTGATTTCTCTTATCAATTTGTTAAGGTTTTTTTTTTTTTTTTTTTTTTGGCCTCCTTTGGAGCCGAGGTTCCGACACGCTATGCGAGCCAACTAATCCCCGGGCGACTACCCGCTTCGCGAGTAGCCCAGAGTCATCGCGGGTGAACCTCTGTGGCCACTAGGGGGTTTTTGTTCCTCCTTGGATTAGAACCTGGCACCTCCTTGTCATTTTGACATTTGGAGACCAAGCTTTTTTGTGGAAAATAGCAACGTACTTTACTTTTTTTTCTTCCAATTTTGGCATATGCTGTCTTTCTAATAAAACTTAAGAAGTAATCGTTGAAATCAATTTGGGTGGTATAATTGCATAAATGGTCAAGAGCTTAAGTCTTCCATGTTTATACAAAAAATTATATCTTTTTTCGTAAATTTCTTACAGGTTTTCATTATTATACATTTGGTGGCTCTTGCTAACATTCATATACTAACCCTAAAAATTAGCAATTAAATGTAGTAGCAATGGTGGACTTCTTGTTGGAGCTTGCATTAATCAGGTATACTAAATGAATTTCTAGAAACTTTTTTTTATGCAATAATAATCGAAGAATATAAATTTAGAGTTTGGATTTTTGTAATCACATAGGCTAGATCTCTTTGGTTGTGCACTTGCTCATGTTGGTGTTATGGACATGCTTAGGTTTCACAAGGTCACAATTGGTAACGTTCATTTCCTGGTTCTAGTTAAATTACCGTTATACCCTTGTCATTGTTTTATTATTTTATGGGGTTAGTTCTTGCTAGGTCATGCATGGACTAATGACTATGGTTGTTTGGATAAGGAAGAAGAGTTCTAATGGTTAATCAAGTGAGTGAACAAAATTATCCTAATTAAATTGTCATCGTTCAATATAACTTTACTAAAAATTAATAATTGAAATTTGTTTTTGTTATTTGGTACTCGCCACTGCATAATGTGAGGAGACCATGGGAAAAATATTCTGATAATTCTTGTCAATTGACATACCACAGAACAACCTGATTCTTGGTAGAATTGACTGTAAAGCTGGACATGGATCTGGATGCCCTACAAAGAAAGTGGTATGTTTTTTAGGCTTTGATTTTTATAAAAAGTATCGTGAATTACATTTTTGGTCCTCGAGTATAACTGAATTTTTCAGTTATGGTCCCAAAAGGTTATCTTGTAATTTTGTTCATTATTTGAGGTTTTTGTATCGTTTTTGGTTCTTTTTTAAGTAAAATTACTATTTTTGGAACCAAAATTGCAAAAATCATAGATAGGGACCAAAAATAGACATTTTATTTGGAATAATGTTCAAAACGTTATAAGAACCTCAAGTAAAGACCAAAATTGCAAAATTCAGATATAAACCGGGACAAAAAATAGTCATTTTACTTGGAGTATCAAAAATGTTACAAGAACCTTAAATAAGGACCAAAGTTGCAAGAGAAAGTTTTGGGACCAAAATTGCAAGAGAAAATTTTGGGACCAGATTTGCAAAAATCAGATATACACGAGGACAAAAATAGTCATTTTACTGGGAACAAGGATAAAATAACGTTACCACAAAATACTAGTAGAAAACGTTTTGGGACCAAAATTGAAAAAATGACAAAAAATGTAATTTACTCTAAAAAGTACAATAAGTTTATGCAAGTAAAATACTTCCTAAATTGAAACTTAATTATGAGTTCAATTAGCAATTTAACCAAAGTTTTTCTTTTTTATATATTTATTTTGCAGATTGATAATTGGGCAGATTTGTATGGTTTCATGGCAAAGGTGGTTGGTGCAATCTGGATTTATTAATCTAAAAGACTAGGAAAGACACAAACAGCTAGTCCATGTACCATAAAGAATGAACTGGTATAGATTTGTGTCAATACAGTCTTAAATATGATATGTTTTAAAACTTTTTTAAAGTATTATGTTTTTTCTTTGTTTTTTTAGGAAAGTGGTTTATTTGATGATATAGAAATTGTTAATATAGTTGGGTTTTTATGTATTGTTTCCCGATTCAAATCTTGATGTATCTGGAAAAGAATTGGAATCGGAATCGGAGTTGGAATCGGAATCGGAATGGAAAGAGGCAAACCTTTCTTGTATGTTCATAATTAGTGACTACTTTTTTTAGTCACTAACAATAAATAATTAGTGACAACTTTTCTTGGTCTCTAACAATAAATAATTAGTGACCACTTATTTGGTCATTAAATGTATCAACTAGTGATGATTTTCAATTTTAGTGACTAATTTTAGTGACAAAATAAGTCGTCACTGATATAATGACCACTACACTTTGGTCACTATTTAGTGACCACTTATATATTTTGGTCACTATTCAGATTTAGTGACGGACCTATAGTGACGAAATGTGACCACCATTATTTTGGTCACTAAATCCTTTAGTGACTACTCTTTCTACTGATAGTGACCATTTCATTTTCGTCACTAATCAAAACTTTTCTTGTAGTGTGATAAAAAACGAAATAGAATTTAGAACGTCACTATATAAAGGAAAGAATTATTGTTGATGATTTGAATACACTTTTATGTGTTTTAAGATACATATATATGTCTAAAAATATATTCAAGACATACACACACATAAACAAATGGGTTAATTTTATATATGCCCTAAATAAACAACTAAATATCATATTTGTCCTATCTAATATATAAATTAGGGATGACAAAAATACCCGAACCCGATGGGAAAAACCGAACCCGAAACATTCGGACGGGTTTTGAACCGGGTAAATGGTTATGAGACCGAGTATGTGATTTGTTTTAAAAAAATTCGTGGGTATGAGATGGTTTTAGTATTGAGGTGATACCCGCCCGATTACCCGATCCCATACCCTATCTCATATACCCGATTCCGAACCATATATTTTTATATACTTATATTTTTATTGTTTATATATGAGATTGTTAATCCATATTTTGATATTATATACGATTTATTATTATGTGATTATCATTTACTATTTCTACCGTTATCTAATTATCATTTATCGCTACTTTCTTTCTTCTTATTAAGCATGGATTTCCTTCTTATTATAATGTATATTTCATAGATATTAAACTTGTTGATGTTCTTAGAAATTAGAATTATTAAAAAAAGTAGTTTTTTGATGCGATTGTGATCGGGTTTTATAATGGAATTTCCAAAGGGTAAATTTCAACATATTATTGTCATTGATTGGGATACCATATACCCGTGGATATAACCACGAACCCGATGGTTATTTACTAACATGGCACCCGACGGGACGGAACCGGGTTTGAGATGCGGTTTTATAATAGGGTATGAGACTGGGATCACCAATACCCGTCTCATACCCGTCCCATTGCCATTCCTAATCTAAATATCCTAAATAAACTACCAGAAAATCATATTTCCCTAAATTCTATATTTTAACATTTTAATAAAATTTTATAATAAATTTTTATAATTTAAAATCATTTTTATTATAAAAAAATTTAGATAGCCTGAAATAGCATTTGTTTAAAGTGCATGTTTATATCCTAATTTTAAAGATTCTAAATACGAAAACAAATAAGCAAATTCATACCTCGATCTTATCATAATTCATAACATATACTATTAAGCGAAGAAGAAAAATATACATTAAAGTAATAATTAAATTTAAGAACTAATAGATGTGATTCACGTGAGCCATCACGTGACTCACATGTTGGAAAAGATTAGATATTAGATTTAGTTAAAGCTTCTTATCCCTTCCACTATGTATCTTTGTATTGTTAGCTTTATTGGGTTTATCCATTTATATATATATATATATATATATATATATATATATATATATATATATATATATATATATATATATATATATATATATATATATATATATATATATATATATATATATATATATATATATATATATATATATATCAGTAATATACGCCTCTCACAATTGTGGTGAGTAAAATCTTTTCCTCACATGATATCAGCCAAATTCGATTCTTAAACCTAATTTCTTCTTTCCCCCATTTTCTATTACTCTTTAAACAGCCACTCATGGCCACTGAAACCACCACTGTTTCTCTTCCTTTTGCCACTATGATTCACATGATCACCATTCGGCTCAACCGTAATAACTATTTACTTTGGAAGAATCAGATTTCTTTGATTCTCAAAGGTCAAAATCTCTTCGGTTACCTTGATGGCTCCATCAAACCTCCCACTACTCTTATATCAAATGATCAAGGCGCCATGGTTGTAAATCCAAAATACTTGGAATGGTATCAACAAGATTAGTGGCTTCTCAGTCTCCTAAATTCTTCCCTCACAGAAGAAGCAATGGCAGAAGTTCTTGAATGTCAGACAACAAAAGATGTGTGGCTTGCATTGGAATCGGCATATGGTGACGATTCTCCGTCTCGTGAATTGGCCACTCGAGACTTATTGGAAAAACTAAACAAGGGTCAAAATTCAGTACGTAAATACGGTAAGCAGTTCAAGTCTTATTGCGATCAATTAGCCGCCATGAACAAGCCTTTAGACGAGACACACAAATCTCACTGGTTCATCAAAGGTTTGGGGTCCACTTTTACTCCATTTGCAGCAGCTCAAATGGCTCAACGCATGCTGCCCAAATTTCGTGAGCTTCTAATTGCTGCTGAGGGATACGAAATGCTTCTCAAATCAATGGAAGTTGTGGTACCCCCTGCTGCATTTTATTCTAATAAGACTTCTGGTGGACAGGGTCGTGGTTCTTCCGGTAGCAGTTTTGGAAACCGTGGTCGGAATTCTGATTCCAACAATCGTGGTGGTCATCAATCCAATAGTAGTCGTGGACGCGGTCGAAATCGCACATATACACCTAAATGCCAAATTTGTAGAGAATTTGGTCATTTTGCTGATAAGTGTAGCAGTCGATGCAATCAACAAAATTCAGCCTACTTAGCCGATTCTTTTACAGCCAAGTGTAATGTTTCTCAGCCCGATAATGCATCAGATTGGTATATGGATACCGGAGCTTCTGCCCATATGACTCCTTCTACCAACACCTTGGAAAATGCACAGTCCTACTCTGGTAATGATCAAGTTATTGTTGGTAATGGTGATTCTTTATCTATTTCTCATATTGGTTCTCGTACTCTATCTGGTTCTGTTAAATTGTTGAAAGTTTTGGTGGTTCCTAGTTTAACCAAAAATCTTGTATCAGTTAGCAAACTTACTCGTGATTATCATGTTGATGTGCACTTCACTGATACTTCGTTTGAAATTCAGACACGGGACACAAGACTTCCACTAGCAACGGGGAGACATGAACGCGGCCTTTATCTATTGGAGCATGGTCAAGCTGCTTTTATTTCTGTTTTAAATTATAAAAAGTTACGGGGTCCTTTTGCATTGTGGCATTCCCGATTAGGTCATGTAACTTTGACATTATTAAACTATTGAATAAAAGTGGCAAGTTATCTTTAACATCTGTTTTACCAAATCCTTCACTTTGTGTACCGTGTCAAATGGCCAAAAGTAAGAAATTGTCATTTTCTTTAGACCTTAAACGTTGTGCACATGTTTTGGATACAATCCACTGTGATTTATGGGGCCCCTCGCCAGTTACATCCTCGTCCGGGTATCGTTACTATGTTATATTTGTTGACGATTTCTCACGGTTTACTTGGTTCTACCCGTTGCATTCAAAATCAGATTTCGTTGATGTTTTTGTGAAATTCAAGAAACTTGTCGAAAACCAATTTAACTGCACTATTAAACATTTTCACAGCGACGGAGGCACAGAGTTTACCAATGCCCGTCTTCGGAATATTCTTCAGTCATCTGGTATTCATCACTCCATGTCTTGCCCATATACTCCAGCGCAAAACGGGCGTGCGGAACGTAAACATCGACATATAACTGAAACAGGGCTTGCTATGCTATGCTATTTCATTCTCACATGCCTACACATTTTTGGGTCGAGGCCTTTGGCACCGCTGCTTGTGTCATCAATCGTTTACCATCAATTTTATTGGATAAAAAGTCACCATATGAACAACTTTTGGGGACATCTCCAAATTATGGCAATTTTCACCCGTTTGGGTGTCGGGTTTTTCCATGTCTGCGAGATTATGCACCGCACAAATTAGCTCCACGGAGCTCTCCTTGCATCTTTCTCGGATATAGTACTCTTCACAAGGGTTTTTGTTGCCTCGATCCACAAAGCTCGCATATTTATATTACCCGACATGCTCAATTTGATGAATTATATTTTCCATATGCAGGAGGAGCATCATCCCTCTCTCCTGCGGAGTTAGACTTCTCCAATTTTGACGAACAAAATCCACCACCTTTTCCAGATCAGTCATCATCTTTACCAAACCCGTCTCCACCAGTTCAGTGGTCGTCATCTTCCCCTACTCATATACAAAATTCATGTCGCCTTTGTCCCACAGTATCTCCGGATGTCTCTGCCTCATCAATCCTTCCAATCCAACAGCCCGGTGGGACTTCATTACCTGTTGCTGGTACTAATTTGCAATCGGTACAACTGCCTATTGATTCATCGACTGTTGGTCGCCATCCCATGATCACTCGAGCTTGTGCCAGCATTCATAAACCAAAACACTTTGTGGACTTTGTTGATGTCTCTTCTCCTCTTATTTCCTCACTTTTGACCACTACAGAACCCAAAGGATATAATTCTGCTGCCAAACACCCTAAGTGGGTAGCTGCGATGAATGAGGAAATTGAAGGGTTTTCTAGCAAACAATGAACAAATAATCTCTTATGGTTCACATGCAACCCTAGAAAGATCTATGTTTTCTTCTATGAAGATAATAAACTAATATCTAAAGGCCAACAATAATTACTAAAGATTAAAACAAGAATTACCAACCTTTGAATCTTGTTCTTGAAGCTAGAAGCACAAGTGTCCTGCCTCAAATGCAAGTCACACCCAAAGAAATGGAGAAGACAGTCCAGGAGAGTAATCTTGATGAAAAGTGGCGCAGGTTTTAGGGCATCCAGTAGCTTCCTTTTATAGCCTCCAAGGGTTACAGTCAAAACCCTAAGGAGCCTCCAAATGGGCAAGCCTGTTAACCATTTGGACAAGGCTTTCCTTAACCCTAATTAGGGTTTCGAAATATGAGTGTACACACTCATAATTTCGCCAACTTAGGCCCTTCCACTGGTTGGCCAGATTATTCAACTATTGAATAAATGCAAACCAGTCCCTGCACTTTTAATTAATTTATTTAATCATTAAATTAAATCCAATTAATTCTAGATTAAATCTCAATTAATTATTATAGTTTCTAATTGACATATTAACACTTAAATATATTAATAAACCATTTAATTAATTCTATTGATTTATTACACAATTAATAAATCAACCTTTTACTCTACTGAACTCTATTCTGAAAACTGGCATCTGTATATCCTTCAACTCTCAAGGTATCACTGCCACCGAGGACTAACACCATGTTCTTGGTCCTTCGCAGATACTTGAGTATATTTTTCACAGCTATCCAATGTGCCCTTCCAGGGTTACCCTGGTATCGACTGACCATGCTTAAAGCAAAGGCCATGTCAGGGCGAGTACACGTCATAGCGTACATGATCGATCCTATAGCCGAAGCGTAAGGTACCCGACTCATTTCAGCTATTTCTTCGTTTGTACTCGGACTTTGAGTCTTACTCAATTTTGCATTACTTTGGATAGGTAGCTCTCCCTTCTTGGAATTTTCCATACTAAACCTTTTCAGTACCTTTTCCAAGTATGTACCCTGACTAAGTCCAATTAGTCTCTTCTTCCTATCTCTCAATATTCTTATCCCGGGAATATAGGCAGCCTCTCCTAGGTCCTTCATGTCGAAACATTTCCCAAGCCAAGCCTTGACATCTTGCAAGGTTGGAATATCGTTTCCCATGAGCAGTATGTCATCGACATACAACACCAGAAAAGTGACTATACTCCCACTAGCCTTGACATATACGCAGGACTCATCCTCGCTCCTAAAGAAGCCAAACTCTTTGACTTTCTCATGGAAACAAAGATTCCAGCTGCGAGAAGCTTGCTTCAATCCGTAGATTGATCTCTTAAGCTTACACACCTTATTGGGATACTTTGCATCGACAAAACCCTCTGGCTGATTCATGTAAACATCCTCAGTCAACTTTCCATTAAGGAAGGCGGTTTTGACGTCCATCTGCCAAATTTCATAGTCATGAAATGCAGCTATGGCCAGCATAATCCTAATAGACATTATCTTGGCTACTGGTGAGAAGGTCTCGTCATAGTCAACCCCTGGGGTTTGAGTAAAGCCCTTCGCAACCAGTCTTGCCTTGAAAGTGTGTACCTTTCCGTCCATGTCGGTCTTCTTTTTGAAGATCCATTTGCACCCGACTGTCTTTCGACCCGGTACGTTGTCAACCAAGTTCCAAACTTGATTGTCATACATGGACTTGATCTCGCTATCCATGGCCTCTTTCCACTTGGCAGACTCAGGGCCCGCCACTGCTTCCTGGTAGTTAGCTGGTTCATCCAAATTTATCAGTGTCCTATCACTGACAAACGTGTCCCCATCTGAAGTTATATGGAACCCATAAAAGTCGTGTGGCATGCTAACCCTACCGGAACGCCTAAGAGGTAAGGATACATCTGTCAGACCAACAGGAACTTCTTCCTCATGTTGGTTGCTAGTTTCTCCTAAGGTTGCGTCATCTGATGACTCTTGAATTTCTTCCAGATCAATGGTACTCCCACTGTCCTCTTTGAATATGAGCTCTCTCTCTCTCTCGAAAGACCGCTCGTCTAGCTACAAAGACCACGTCCTCGCTCGGTCTGTAGAATAGATATCTAAAGGACTGTTTGGGATAACCAAGGAAGAAACACCTTTCGCTTCTTTCTCCGAGTTTGTCTTGAGTCTCTCGTCTAACGAAAGCCTCACAACCCCAGACTTTGATATGTGCCAACGAGGGAACTTTCCCCGTCCACATTTCATGAGGTGTTTTAGCAACCTTTTTAGTAGGGACAAGATTGAGGATATGGGCGGCAGTCTCTAAGGCATACCCCCAGAAGTGAATGGGAAGTGAAGCTCGACTCATCATGGAACGAACCATGTCCAACAGGTTTCGGTTGCGCCTCTCCGCAACACCGTTCAATTGTGGTGTCCTGGGAGGTGTCAACGGCGAAACTATTCCGCATTCCTTTAGATAGTCTAGGAACTCGATACTTAGATACTCTCCGCCTCTGTCGGACCTGAGCATCTTTATCTTCCTGCCTAATTGATTCTCTACATCGTTCTTAAACTCTTTGAACTTTTCAAAGGTGTCCGACTTGTGCTTGATCAAGTAGATATAACCGTATCTACTAAAATCGTCGGTAAAGGTCACGTAGAACCGCGTGCCATCCTTTGTGGTTGATCTGAATGGACCACACACATCCGTGTGAATGATGTCCAACAGACTCTCACCTCTTTCAAAAGACCCTTTGAAAGGTGATTTAGTCATCTTGCCCAACAGACAAGATTCACATACATCATCCGACCTGAGGTCGAATGATTCCAACACTCCATCCTTTTGGAGTTGGGCGATGCGTTTCTTGCTGATGTGCCCGAGCCGACTATGCCACAGACATGCCTTTTCTACACCACTAGTAGAGTCAATATAATTTACACTATGTCCTAAATTGTCAACACATTCAACAGTTTCATACACACCATCACAAGGATAAGCAGTAAAAATCAAAATACCATTTTTGAAAACAGAAATCGAACCAATTTTATTATCAAAAGAAAATTGAAATCCTTGTCTGAACAATGCGTGAAATGAAATAATGTTTCTTGCCATTTCTGGCGAATAGCAACAATTAAATAACTCTAAGCTAACATCACTACTAAGCACTAAACTATAAACGCCGATCTTGGTAACACGGGACGATCTCCTATTGCACATGATCAGGTTCAGTCTACCGTGCTCCACCTCCCTGCTTTCCTTTAGGCCCTGCAGATCAGAACAAATGTGAAAACCACATCCTGTATCAAGGACCCAAGAATTAGAAGATGGTGAGTTTTTAGAGATAGTGTATATACCTACTGTCGATGGCTTTACTTTCCCATCCTTGACATCCTGCAAGTATTTGGGGCAGCTTCTCTTCCAATGGCCCTTCTCTTTGCAGTAGAAACAGTCGGCTTCATTGGGGTTGGCTACACAAGGATTGTGAGAAGACTTGGTTCTCGAGCCATTGCTGGACGACCCGACCTGAACCTTTTCCCTCCAATTTTGCTTAGGAGGGCCCTTCCTTTTCTTTCCTTTGCCACTTCCAATGGCTAAGACGGGATGATTGACCGAGGGTACACCTTTACCCTTCATCCCGTCCTCAGCAACCCGAATCATACAATGCAACTCAGTCAGGTTAGCCTGATTGTTGTTCAAATGGTAAGCCAGCCTGAACTGGTCATAAGAACTCGGTAAGGAGTTAAGTACTATGTCAACGGCCAACTCCTCAGGTACAGGCATCGCAAGTCTTCTAAGCCGCTCCACGTAACCTTGCATTCTTTGCACATGAGCGCAAATGGACTCTCCATCTTTAGGTTTGCTGTTCGTGAAGTCTTTGACCACCTCGCACCTCTCGACGCGCTCTTGCTTGCGGAACTTTTCTGCAAGCTCCTTGTGCATCTCAAAGGACCAGTAGTCTTCGTATATCCTTTGCAATTCAGGGTTCATTGTGGCGATCATGATGCATGCCACTTTGGTCGCATCATCAGAATGTTTTTGGTACGAGGCAATCTCCTCGGGAGTAGCAGTTTCAGGGTCAATATCGACAAGCTCGGTTTCGAGGACATACTCTTTGTTCTCGTACCTCAGAGCCATCTTGATATTTCTAATCCAGTCATTGTAGTTTGTCCCGTTCAATTGAACCTTGGAACATAGTGAGAGGATAGAGGGAACACTGGAGTTTGATTGGGGAGCGGATTGATCAGCAGAAGACATCTATAAAAGAAGGTAAGTTTAATTAGATACATGTCAGTCCTTATAATAACCCAATATAAAATAAGGCTAGGATCCAACTATAACAATTTGCAACATAGAATAGGGATGCCGTAATCTATAAGAAAATTTTATAAAGGTAGGCGAATGACGATTCAGCCAATTCCACCGCGGAAAAATAATCTTATTATAAATGGAATTCCTAGTTTCTTTTGAGATATATTGAACTGTTCAATAGCATGTTTAATCTCGGATATGCCCCACCGTTTGTGACTGGGATGCCGAGGATCACAAACCGGGTGTGAATAACCATGCAAATTAGCTTGGTACTCTCGGGGTCCATTATCATCTCAAATTGATGTGCCGGTAAACCACACATGCTCCATCAACAATGATAACACCCGAGACACCCATTGCCACTCTTTATGAACCCCCATTGGTGTGCCGGTAAACCACACACGCTCCACCAACGTTTCATAAAGTGCAATGTGCAATTTCATGGGTTAGCATCAAATTCACATTTTTCCCTAAAGTAACTAGATTGGGATTTTTGTAAATAGTTCTAGTACTTTGATCATTATACTTTTAATGATTAAGCGGTTCTGTCAAACCCGTTCGGCTAACGACCCTCCACTGATCAGGCGAGCGGTGGGTGAGAGTGTTCACCCATTAGACTACAATTTTATAGGCAGTCTCCTTATACCCACTTTATAGACCAGCTTCGTGAATGAGGCCTACTATTGATTTGGCTAACCAAATTTATCTCATATATATAGTATTAACTTTTAATAACACATATAAGATGTATTTTAAAACCCTTTAAAATATTCAAGGTTTATCTTTTAATTATACCAAATTTAACAATTAAATTTTGAATTAAATTAAACCTTAAAATCGATTTAATCAATTTTAGTTACCAATTAATTAAATTAATTAAATCTAAATATTTTAAACATTTTAAAATATTTTTCTGGATTTATTCCATTAATTTCGCAATTTTAAAATTAATTAAATCCCTTTTAAATTATCTTTTAATTAACAATTAATTAAATTAATTCAAATGAAGATAGGTTTATCCAAATTAATCAAATTAATTAAAACATATCCAAAACCCCATAGATTTATGGGGTTTAAGGTTATCCATTTAATTAACAAATAAAGTTACCAAAAATAGAAAACCTCCTAAAACCCTAATTGTAATTTTCGAAAATAGCAAGGGGGGATTAAGGTTTCCAAAACCCTAATCCTAGAAATCGATCCACATATATATTAAGGTTTATAAGCTTTAAACCGTAAAACAGTTATAACAATTCAACAACAAAACAAAACAGGCTCTGATACCACTGAAAGGTTTTCTGCAAACCATGAACTAAATAACCTAAGTTCACATGCAACCTATGAGGATCTATGTTTTCTTCTAATTGAACATATAACAAAAACCTAGAGGCCAATAAAAGAAACTAAAGATCAAAACAGAAAAACCAACCTTAATTTCTTGGAAGCTGAGCAGCAAAATTGTCCTGCCTCAAATAGAAGTCACACCCAAGCTAGAGGTTATGCAGATCGAAAATCCCAGAGAGAATTATGAAAGTGGCGAATTCAATATGGTGCTCAGGGACCCTTATTTATAGTTTTCCAGATGACAAGTTGATAAGCCTTAAGGATAAACCTTTTTGAATTCAAATAAGATAAACCTTTTATCTTATATTCAAAACCCTATTTATCCTCAATATATATAAATAGAAATTATCTATATATCCTTATATAGATTTTGATTTCTATTGATCACTCCCACTGTCACTTACTCAACTATTGAATAATTACAGTTTCAGTCCCTGCACCTTTAATTAACTAAATTAATCACCAAATTAAATCCAATTAATTCCAGATTAATTTCTAATTAATTAATATAGTTTCTAATTAATATATTATGACTTTAATATATTAATAAACCATATATTTAATTCCTGTTGATTTATTAATCCTATAATAAATCAACCTTTCTCTCTACTGAATTTTCTACCAAACCTCCAGCCATGAGGGCAACCCAAATGGACTGTGTTTCTATTAATTAGGTAAATACTAATTATTAGTCATGGCTTAGACACCTAATCCAACAGTCTCCCACTTGGATAAGTCTATGACTATAATTACCAATTTAGCCTCTAATTAACCAGCACCTTAAGCTTCCTAGAAACTACTGCGAAACTATGACTTAGTCAGTTCTATCCAAAGATAAGTTATCAGATGATCCTCCGTCCAACTAGATATTTTTCAGACTCAAGACATGGATAAAATCAATCTGGTCTGATTCACTGTTCCTCGATTTCCGATTTGCATATGACTCTTACACTACCAATTTAGTCCCGGTTGGCCAACCATTTTAGTCAACTTCAAAATCATCGAGAGGCCTACAGATATCTGTTCCCCGTTAGGGTCAAGGGACGAATAAACTTTGACTCATATACTTATGTCTTTTACCAGACAAATTACTCACAACAACACGTTTTATAACACCGAGTTACCGGTGCATTTTCGTATAATCAATGAACAACCGTCTAGTAAATCATAACTCATATGTCTTAGCTTAAAGATCAAAAGATATTATCGTCTCAATATTGCTCGTGATGTAATCCATGAAGCAATCCATTGAGCGCGAGTTTATCCAATACTCAAATCTCCATTTCCAAGTACTCATGAATGTTGCAGCAATCTTATTGCAATGTCTAACTCCTTAGACAATCTACAATTAATTCATGACAGCCTTGCTTCATACTTACTCCCTAAAAGTATGAACGACTGTGGATATTTGAATAATCAAATTATTCAGGAAGTAAAACATGCAAAATGAAACACAATGATATATTATTGACAAAATTAGTAAACCATTACTCATTAATAAATCTCCATTATTAAATCACAAAAGTCAAATACAATAACATTGTTACAAGTTTCATAAATCTATCTAATTACAAAAACTTATATCATCTCTTAATCCAATGCTCCTAGCATGCTGATTATGCTTAATCCTACTCAGAGCCTTTGTCAAGGGATCTGCAGGATTATCTTCCGATGATACCCTCTTTACAAGGAGGTGACCTTCTTCTACCCTATGCCTGATGTAGTGGTACTTTCTGTCGATATGTCTGGACTTTCCATGATCTCGTGGTTCCTTTGTCAAGGCGACCGCACCTTTGTTATCGCAAAACAGTTCCAAGGGCTCCTGAATACTCGGGACTACTCCAAGGTCACCGATAAAGTTCTTCAGCCAAGCCGCTTCCTTTGACGTTTCACTTGCTGCTATGTACTCTGATTCGCACGTAGAATCAGCCACTGTTTCTTGCTTGGAACTTTTCCAAGTAACTGCTCCACCGTTCAAAAAGAATACCCAGCCAGACTGAGACCGACCACTGTCTCTATGCGTCTGAAAACTGGCATCTGTATATCCTTCAACTCTCAAGGTATCACTGCCACCGAGGACTAACACCATGTTCTTGGTCCTTCGCAGATACTTGAGTATATTTTTCACAGCTATCCAATGTGCCCTTCCAGGGTTACCCTGGTATCGACTGACCATGCTTAAAGCAAAGGCCATGTCAGGACGAGTACACGTCATAGCGTACATGATCGATCCTACAGCCGAAGCGTAAGGTACCCGACTCATTTAAGCTATTTCTTCGTTTGTACTCGGACTTTGAGTCTTACTCAATTTTGCATTACTTTGGATAGGTAGCTCTCCCTTCTTGGAATTTTCCACACTAAACCTTTTCAGTACCTTTTCCAAGTATGTACCCTGACTAAGTCCAATTAGTCTCTTCTTCCTATCTCTCAATATTCTTATCCCGGGAATATAGGCAGCCTCTCCTAGGTCCTTCATGTCGAAACATTTCCCAAGCCAAGCCTTGACATCTTGCAAGGTTGGAATATCGTTTCCCATGAGCAGTATGTCATCGACATACAGCACCAGAAAAGTGACTATACTCCCACTAGCCTTGACATATACGCAGGAATCATCCTCGCTCCTAAAGAAGCCAAACTCTTTGACTTTCTCATGGAAACAAAGATTCCAGCTACGAGAAGCTTGCTTCAATCCGTAGATTGATCTCTCAAGCTTACACACCTTATTGGGATACTTTGCATCGACAAAACCCTCTGGCTGATTCATGTAAACATCCTCAGTCAACTTTCCATTAAGGAAGGCGGTTTTGACGTCCATCTGCCAAATTTCATAGTCATGAAATGCAGCTATGGCCAGCATAATCCTAATAGACTTTATCTTGGCTACTGGTGAGAAGGTCTCGTCATAGTCAACCCCTGGGGTTTGAGTAAAGCCCTTCGCAACCAGTCTTGCCTTGAAAGTGTGTACCTTTCCGTCCATGTCAGTCTTCTTTTTGAAGATCCATTTGCACCCGACTGTCTTTCGACCCGGTACGTTGTCAACCAAGTTCCAAACTTGATTGTCATACATGGACTTGATCTCGCTATCCATGGCCTCTTTCCACTTGGCAGACTCAGGGCCCGCCACTGCTTCCTGGTAGTTAGCTGGTTCATCCAAATTTATCAGTGTCCTATCACTGAAAAACGTGTCCCCATCTGAAGTTATATGGAACCCATAAAAGTCGGGTGGCATGCTAACCCTACCGGAACGCCTAAGAGGTAAGGATACATCTGTCAGACCAACAGGAACTTCTTCCTCATGTTGGTTGCTAGTTTCTCCTAAGGTTGCGTCATCTGATGACTCTTGAATTTCTTCCAGATCAATGGTACTCCCACTGTCCTCTTTGAATATGAGCTCTCTCTCTCGAAAGACCGCTCGTCTAGCTACAAAGACCACGTCCTCGCTCGGTCTGTAGAATAGATATCCAAAGGACTGTTTGGGATAACCAAGGAAGAAACACGTTTCGCTTCTTTCTGCGAGTTTGTCTTGAGTCTCTCGTCTAACGAAAGCCTCACAACCCCAGACTTTGATATGTGCCAACGAGGGAACTTTCCCCGTCCACATTTCATGAGGTGTTTTAGCAACCTTTTTAGTAGGGACAAGATTGAGGATATGGGCGGCAGTCTCTAAGGCATACCCCCAGAAGTGAATGGGAAGTGAAGCTCGACTCATCATGGAACGAACCATGTCCAACAGGGTTCGGTTGCGCCTCTCCGCAACACCGTTCAACTGTGGTGTCCTGGGAGGTGTCAACGGCGAAACTATTCCGCATTCCTTTAGATAGTCTAGTAACTCGATACTTAGATACTCTCCGCCTCTGTCGGACCTGAGCATCTTTATCTTCCTGCCTAATTGATTCTCTACGTCGTTCTTAAACTCTTTGAACTTTTCAAAGGTGTCCGACTTGTGCTTGATCAAGTAGATATAACCGTATCTACTAAAATCGTCGGTAAAGGTCACGTAGAACCGCGTGCCATCCTTTGTGGTTGATCTGAATGGACCACACACATCCGTGTGAATGATGTCCAGCACACTCTCACCTCTTTCAAAAGACCCTTTGAAAGGTGATTTAGTCATCTTGCCCAACAGACAAGATTCGCATACATCATCCGACCTGAGGTCGAATGATTCCAACACTCCATCCTTTTGGAGTTGGGCGATGCGTTTCTTGCTGATGTGCCCGAGCCGACTATGCCACAGACATGCCTTTTCTACACCACTAGTAGAGTCAATATAATTTACACTATGTCCTAAATTATCAACATATTCAACAGTTTCATACACACCATCACAAGGATAAGCAGTAAAAATCAAAATACCATTTTTGAAAACAGAAATCGAACCAATTTTATTATCAAAAGAAAATTGAAATCCTTGTCTGAACAATGCGTGAAATGAAATAATGTTTCTTGCCATTTCTGGAAAATAGCAACAATTAAATAACTCTAAGCTAACACCACTACTAAGCACTAAACTATAAACGCCGATCTTGGTAACACGGGACGATCTCCTATTGCCCATGATCAGGTTTAGTCTACCGTGCTCCACCTCCCTGCTTTCCTTTAGGCCCTGCAGATCAGAACAAATCTGAAAACCACATCCTGTTTCAAGGACCCAAGAATTAGAAGATGGTGAGTTTTTAGAGATAGTGTATATACCTGCTGTCGATGGCTTTACTTTCCCATCCTTGACATCCTGCAAGTATTTGGGGCAGCTTCTCTTCCAATGGCCCTTCTCTTTGCAGTAGAAACAGTCGGCTTCAATGGGGTTGGCTACACAAGGAATGTGAGAAGACTTGGTTCTCGAGCCATTGCTGGACGACCCGACCTGAACCTTTTCCCTCCAATATACTTTTAATGATGGTGAGTTTTTTAGAGATAGTGAGTTTTTTAGAGATAGTGTATATACCTGTATCAAGGACCCAAGAATTAGAAGATGGTGAGTTTTTTAGAGATAGTGTATATACCTACTGTCAATAGGAGGGCCCTTCCTTTTCTTTCCTTTGCCACTTCCAATGGCTAAGACGGGCTGATTGACCGAGGGTACACCTTTACCCTTCATCCCCACCTCAGCAACCCGAAGCATACGATGCAACTCAGTCAGGTTAGCCTGATTGTTGTTCAAATGGTAAGCCAGCCTGAACTGGTCATAAGAACTCGGTAATGAGTTAAGCACTATGTCAACGGCCAACTCCTCAGGTACAAGCATCGCAAGCCTTCTAAGCCGCTCCACGTAACCTTGCATTCTTTGCACATGAGCGCAGATGGACTCTCCATCTTTAGGTTTGCTGTTCGTGAAGTCTTTGACCACCTCGCACCTCTCGATGCGCTTTTGCTTGCGGAACTTTTCTGCAAGCTCCTTGTGCATCTCAAAGGGCCAGTAGTCTTCGTATATCCTTTGCAATTCAGGGTTCATTGTGGCGATCATGATGCAGGCCACTTTGGTCGCATCATCAGAATGTTTTTGGTACGAGGCAATCTCCTCGGGAGTAGCAGTTTCAGGGTCAATATCGACAAGCTCGGTTTCGAGGACATACTCTTTGTTCTCGTACCTCAGAGCCATCTTGATATTTCTAATCCAGTCATTGTAGTTTGTCCCGTTCAATTGAACCTTGGAACATAGTGAGAGGATATAGGGAACACTGGAGTTTGATTGGGGAGCGGATTGATCAGCAGAAGACATCTATAAAAGAAGGTAAGTTTAATTAGATACATGTCAGTCCTTATAATAACCCAATATAAAATAAGGCTAGGATCCAACTATAACAATTTGCAACATAGAATAGGGATGTCGTAATCTATAAGCAAATTTTATAAAGGTAGGCGAATGACGATTCAGCCAATTCCACCGCGGAAAAATAATCTTATTATAAATGGAATTCCTAGTTTCTTTTGAGATATATTGAACTGTTCAATAGCATGTTTAATCTCGGATATGCCCCACCGTTTGTGACTGGGATGCCGAGGATCACAAACCGGGTGTGAATAACCATGCAAATTAGCTTGGTACTCTCGGGGTCCATTATCATCTCAAATTGATGTGCCGGTAAACCACACACGCTCCATCAACAATGATAACACCCGAGACACCCATTGCCACTCTTTATGAACCCCCATTGGTGTACCGGTAAACCACACACGCTCCACCAACGTTTCATAAAGTGCAATGTGCAATTTCATGGGTTAGCATCAAATTCACATTTTTCCCTAAAGTAACTAGATTGGGATTTTTGTAAATAGTTCTAGTACTTTGATCATTATACTTTTAATGATTAAGCGGTTCTGTCAAACCCGTTCGGCTAACGACCCTCCACTGATCAGGCGAGCGGTGGGTGAGAGTGTTCACCCATTAGACTACCATTTTATAGGCAGTCTCCTTATACCCACTTTATAGACCAGCTTCGTGAATGAGGCCTACTATTGATTTGGCTAACCAAATTTATCTCATATATATAGTATTAACTTTTAATAACATATATAAGATGTATTTTAAAACCCTTTAAAATATTCAAGGTTTATCTTTTAATTATACCAAATTTAATAATTAAATTTTGAATTAAATTAAACCTTAAAATCGATTTAATCAATTTTAATTACCAATTAATTAAATTAATTAAATCTAAATATTTTAAACATTTTAAAATATTTTTCTGGATTTATTCCATTAATTTCACAGTTTTAAAATTAATTAAATCCCTTTTGAATTATCTTTTAATTAACAATTAATTAAATTAATTCAAATGAAGATAGGTTTATCCAAATTAATCAAATTAATTAAAACATATCCGAAACCCCCTAGATTTCGAATTCAAATAATGGGGTTTAAGGTTATCCATTTAATTAACAAATAAAGTTACCAAAAATAGAAAACCTCCTAAAACCCTAATTGTAATTTTCGAAAATAGCAAGGGGGATTAGGGTTTCCAAAACCCTAATCCTAGAAATCGATCCACATATATATTAAGGTTTATAAGCTTTAAACCGTAAAACAGTTATAACAATTCAACAACAAAACAAAACAGGCTCTGATACCACTGAAAGGTTTTCTGCAAACCATGAACTAAATAACCTAAGTTCACATGCAACTATGAGGATCTATGTTTTCTTCTAATTGAACATATAACAAAAACCTAGAGGCCAATAAAAGAAACTAAAGATCAAAACAGAAAAACCAACCTTAATTTCTTGGAAGCTGAGCAGCAAAATTATCCTGCCTCAAATAGAAGTCAAACCCAAGCTAGAGGTTATGCAGATCGAAAATCCCATAGAGAATTATGAAAGTGGCGAATTCAATATGGTGCTCAGGGACCCTTATTTATAGTTTTCCATATGACCAGTTGATAAGCCTTAAGGATAAACCTTTTTCAATTCAAATAATATAAACCTTTTATCTTATATTCAAAACCCTATTTATCCTCAATATATATAAATCGAAATTATCTATATATCCTTATATAGATTTCGATTTCTACTGATCACTCCCACTATCACTTACTCAACTATTGAATAATTACAGTTTCAGTCCCTACACCTTTAATTAATTAAATTAATCACCAAATTAAATCCAATTAATTCCAGATTAATTTCTAATTAATTAATATAGTTTCTAATTAATATATTATTACTTTAATATATTAATAAACCATATATTTAATTCCTGTTGATTTATTAATCCTATAATAAATCAACCTTTCTCTCTACCGAATTTTCTACCAAACCTCCAGCCATGAGGGCAACCCAAAGGGACTGTGCTTCTATTAATTAGGTAAATACTAATTATTAGTCATGGCTTAGACACCTAATCCAACAGAGACATGGATTGAGATCAATCTCTGTCCGATACTCTGTTTCCCGATTTCCGATTCTGCTTATGACTTTCAGACTTCTAATTGAACACATCAATTTAGTCCAGGCTGGCCAGCACTTAAGTCAACTTCAAAATCATCGAGAGGCCTACAGATATCTGTTTCCCATCAGGGTCAAGGAACGAATAAGCTTTGACTCATATGGTTGTGTCTTTTACTTATCAAATCGTACACAACAATGCGTTTTGTAACATCGAGTTACTGATGCATTTTCGCATTATCAATGCACAACCGACTCGTAAATTTCAACTCATATGTCTCCGCTTCAAGATCATACGATATTATCGTCTCAACATTGCTCGTGATGTAATCCATGAAGCAATCTCTTGAGCGCGGGTTTATCCAATACTCAAATCTCTATTTCTAAGTACTCATGAATGTTGTAGCAGTCTTACTGCAATGTCTAACTCCTTAGACAATCTACAAACCAATTCACAACAGTCTTCGTTCATACTTACTCCCGAAAAGTATGAGCGACTGTGGACCTTTTGAATAATCAAATTATTCGGGAAGTGAAACATGCAAAATTGAAACATAAAATCTGACCGGTGGCTACTCTTGCCTAATTACCAAGTCTCCACGAGGTAATCACCAAGTCGGATTTTACATAAAACTATTATCGGTTTCTAGATTCATTTTTAAACTATTTAATTCGTGTTATGTATCTATGTCTACTTGACCTTTTACTCTTTCTATGTATTCAAATGTCATACACTTTATCCGATCGGATATCTTTCCGATGATATTTCAATTTTGGTCATACTGTCATTCTCACTAACAACTCCATTCTATGTACTATGACTTTCCATGGTTCTCGGGATCTTTAGTCCACATGACTGCATCCTAAGACTATTTCGAGGTGATACGATGTGCCGGTGAGCCACACGCGCTCCATCGGAATGCCAACGAAATTCTTTAACCATTAAGTCCTTATTTGAAAACTCTTTTCAAATTGTTATCAACATTCACCCTAATCATTTTCCAATGATTTCTCACGTATGTACAAAATCCATTAAGTATTCCCAGCCAGGTCGTATCCTGAATCTGACTCAGTATGCTCTAATCATTAAGTCATCAAGAAATGTTCATGACACTTCTGATCGATCCAAGAAACTTGTTGGATTCGATCCAGTCCTATTCCAAAATCTTTTGGAATCTAAGGATTACTTATAATCCTTGTGTCACGACTTTTAATAACTATATCCTTTCAGAGACTTTTCTTCATGCATCTTGAATCTTATCAAGATCATGATTATTATGGCCAGTTCTATACTGATGACAACATCTATATGATATATGTCAATGGATTATGTGAGTACGTTGCACCTTTCATACCTCTCATGCCAAACCATCACACTTTGCAATGACAGGAAACTATTTCCTAGGGCAATACATCTTGAGTCTCATCAAATCATTTTGGCAGAGTTTCGATCTATCTCATAGATGTTTACAACCACCTGAGTATGCCGTATCTCTATTAGGTCTTTCATAGCGATCCTTCTCTTAACACCAAGTCATTACACTTTGTAATGAAAAAGAGACGTTTCCTAGAAACAATATGTAACACACATATGGAGATAGATAACAGCAACACTCCCACTGGCTTTGACACGGTTATGGACTATTCACAAAATCCAGAGCTTTTGGCACATTTTGAGAATCCAAACCTTTCTGACATCTTAATGGACATCTTTCAGCCCATTCTCAAAATCCAATCCTTTGGCACATTTTGAGAATCTGAATATCCTTTCTAGCGAGATGCCCATGGGATAATCCCGGGCCCACGTACCTTTATACTGGCATACTCTTATGAGTCCCCATTAGTGTGCCGGTGATCCACGCGCGCTCCACTAACGACTAACATTATGCAGTATCCTTTCAGATTTCATCTTCTATTGAGAGTGCTTCTCTCAGAGTCAATTACTTGACTCTGAGTGTCGTCTCACTCAACCAGATGTTCTGAAGGTACGTTTCTGTCCATGTTGGTTTCTTTTGATGATTACTCCCACTGGTTCCAGTTGTAAAATTAATCAAACTGTCACATAGACTGTATCTCGTCCTAAGGTTCTCTTAATTGGTAGCAACCGGGCTCACCAATGCTTCCAAGTAGTCGGATTCAAAATCCGTACCAACTATAGTGTTTTACCACTATTCGGTATGTCACCCTGATCATAACTACTTATGATGGTGATCAGTACTACTGGTCAAGAGAAGATAATGTCATAATTTAAAACAAAAATCTGATTTCTGCTCTAAGCCTAGTGATGACTAAAGGTTATTTCACTTGGCTAATCCTGAACTCATTCAGGACTGTCCCAACTCCCACTGTTTCCTTAGAACATGGGTCCTTTCTAAAAGAGCTCTTTCTCTTTCAGGTACAGCGGGATAGCTAGTGAAACGCCATTTCTGATTAGGTTCAGGCTAGGCATGTGGTTCGGACGAACACTACAAGACCATGGACCTTTAATGTACAAGTGGGACAATCTCAGCTTTACATTTCAGACAGTGTCTACAAAACCTACTTAGTCGAAGGATGTGGTTGGAATATGGTCTGACTGGTTTAGTATTCAATGTATCGGAAACTAATTTGCAATGTATCTCATACATTGAGGATCGAACTGTTTCGACCAACGCTCCATCATCTTCCCTAAGACACATTATAACTATTAATGTTCTTGGAAGGGAATAAACTGTGAAACATTTTCCCAGTTTATGTTGTCACTCAGGTTCTGTGGGTCTCGTACTTCCTTTGAAGTCCTTGAACTGTTCAAGGGTTCAATCCAATCGCTTATTCTGATAAGCAAAGTCATATTCGTCATACCGAATGACAAATATCGTGAAGTACAAACAATTGTGTTCAATTTGGAGATTCGAGCAATACACAACAACTGATGTGTTTGTTGCTCTTAATCTCAATGTCTTTTACATCTCTATGTAAACTTATGACTTTGTTAACTTTGTTCAAGACTTGTAATCTTCAGTTGACTCTAAGTCAGCTGATTCCAAAATCCTATCCTTTGGATCTTTGGGTGATTCATTTCTTGCCACATGTGCTTTATAAAGAACTTAATCATCATTTGACTCTAAGTCAAATGATTCCAAAGTCCTGTCCAACTGGATCTTTGGTTGATTCATTTCTTAACACATTAAGAACTCAACTCATCAGGTGACTTTAAGTCAGGTGATTCCAAGGTCCTGTCCAACTGGACCTTTGGTTAAATTGATTCTTATAACATTAACAATCATAAGGGACACAATTCCTAAAATCCAAACACTTTGGATGCATTCAACGTTCAAGTTATTACTAATTATGCATTCAACACAATCATACAACATTTCAAGGAAATTTCAAACAACATGTGTTAAAAGAAAATTGACAATTTTATTAAAACAAAAATCCTTGCACAATGTACTATATGATAGACAATGTCATACGCATCAAAAAGCTAATAACAATATTTTAATATCTAACTAAACTTCAAAACCGCATGAGCCGGAAATCCAATCCAAATGTGCTCCTATGCGCCAAGGTCCCGTACCTTACTGATTCCCTACATACAAACCAAAATGTGACTATCACATTATGCATCAAGGAATTATGGAACAGGAGTTTTGAGGTTTTTAGATATACCTGAGCTTTCAAAAGATTTTGACTTTGGAGCATCTTTCAATCTTTCCGCGAGTGTATCCGATTCTGTGGATTTCCAGCTTAAGACATGTCCAGACGATCTGGATCGTTTCTTGCTGCGTCTTTTCACTGGACTTAATCCAGAAGTAGCTGAACCAATGGAGCTATGCCTGTCCAAGAGTGACACGTATAAAGTCAACAGTGGACGCATTTCCATTAAGTTCTTTTTCTGGTCTTCCTTTCTATACGTCTGTATGAACATATCGTACTTACTAGTCAGTGAAGCGAGTAGAGTGTTAACACTCGACTCCTGACTCATGGAATAACCAAGTTTGTATAATTCGCCTATGTACGCTTCAATCTGAAGAACATGTGAATCGATGCTACTTCCTTCTTTTAACTTACACTCTGCAAGTCTTTTGAAGATTCTAGCTCGTTCCTCTTCGACCGGTTTTGGAACCTTTCCTCAACCGATTGCATTAACTCATATGGCCCCAAGGATTCAAAATCCTTGCAGAACTCGGGGTCAATGGTCAATAGCATGAGGTCACGAATCTCTTCGGATTCATCAACTATTAAGTCATGCTTATCATAAAGGCTCTTGTTGAATAATGGTTTTATGTTTTTATGTGACCATCACTGAAATAAGTCGAAATGTTTTTATTAACAGTTTATTTCAGATTGCGTGAATTCGAGATCAAAAACAAGAATAAATCAAGACCCGAGAAACTTTGAGAAAACATCCAAACCTGAGGAAGTAACGCTACAAACCAAAGAGCAAAATACAAAATATCACACTGCTACAGCAATCACGACGCGACAGAAGCAGTGGTCGCGACGTGAAGAGAAGAGCAGAGACAGAAGACCAAATTGCTTCAGCGATCGCGACGCGACGAAGGAGATGGTCGCGACGCGAAGAGCTTGAACGAAGCTCCAACGTGACACCACCAACCTTCTAATCGCGAGACTACCAACGCACCATCCTTCGCGACGCGACCAAAAGCAAACGCGACCAAAAGGAAACGCGACGAAAAGCTCGACATACCAGCGAAGACGCACTAACCAGTGGCCGACCAAAAGCACCCCGACACAGGCACCTTCGCGACGCGACGGACCTCCTGGTCGCGACGCGAACGCTGTTCATCAGCACTATAAATAAGATGCAAACCTCTTGCCATTCTTGTGCAGAAAATCATACACCACACCATACCCTTCAAGCACCAATATTACCCTACGTCCAAAGAGTGAAAAACCTGCCAAAACTATCTAGAAAACTCTTTTCAACCAAAGAAAATCCACATCCAAACAAAACCGCTACACCCATACTCTACCCGACACCAAACAAAACCTCTACCCAACACCATTCAAAACCTCTACCCGACACCAAACAAAACCTCTACCCGACACCAAACAAAACCTCTACCCGACACCAAACTTCAAACCTCTAAACAACCTCAACCCGAATACCAAACTACAAAACCTACACACCCACTACCAAATACATACACGAAAACTAAACCACAAAAACCCCGTGCATCTCAATTAAACCGACACCAAAAACCCATTTCACCAAACACCAAAAACTACCAAACCTCATCCTACCGTAAAGAACGAGAATCGACGCTTCAAAGAAAACGCCATCTTCATCAGCTATCGATAAGTTCTTTTGAAATTATTTGTGTCGTTATTGATTTATTCAAACTGTTATAAATCAACTGTACCAAATATCCAATACATCCGAATTGAACCTTGACAACGAAAACATATGAGGACTGTATTTAACCGAGACATCTAACTTCTAACTTCTAACTTCTAACCTTTTTATTTTTTGTAAAAACACGTTATCGTTGATAATGGCGTTTATTACATCTAACCTCTAACTCCTAACTTTTACTTTATTTACCGCTTTCTGTCTATTTAAATACTGTCTAGTTTAGATTTACCGCTTTATATTTATTCCGCAACTCTTATTTATTCCGCATATTATAGACAAAATACATATCTGTCACACAGTAACCGGCTTAAAAACCTTACTCGTGGAGATCGGTTATCGTATTTTTCAACAATTGGTATCAGAGCTTGTGTGATTTAATCTGAAATTTTTGTCGAGAACTTTTGTGTAGCGTTTTTATAAACCACCAATAAGTTTCCTTTAAAAATTTCATCTTAATATCACTTGTTCAAAAAAAAAAAAAAAAAAAAAAAAAATTAAAAAAAAATTTTAAAATCTTAAAATTTACAAAAAAAAAAAAAAGGGGAAAAAACAAGATCAACCCAAAAATGTCTTCCACAACCTACTCAAGAGCTCCATATGTCATCGATCAGGTATGGTCTATGATCTCAGAAATCGGTCTTTCAAAAACACCATTTGAGTCCCACATGACTAAGATTGAGAACAGTTTGAAAGCTGATCTCAAACTATATCATGACACAATAGTCAAATCTGATATCTGCAAATCTGAATTACAAACCTTGCAACTCAGATTTGGAGAATCAACAAGGACTAGAGACAAACTTGAAAGAGACGTCGAACGAAAATCTGAAGAATATAATCACGTCTTAGAACAATTAAATGAAGCCCTAAAACAGAAAAAGGACTTAGAAATAAAAAATCAATCTGTTTTTCCATCTGAAATAAAAGATACCTTAGAAATAGAAGTCCTTCAGTTAAAACTAAAAATTCAAGATTTAACTGACACAAACACTAGTTTGATTTTGAAATTAGATGATTCTTCAAAACAAATCAAACTTCTTGAATCCGAGAATCAAAGATTTCAAGGAAAACTAGATTCTATCAATCTTGCTAGAAAGCTAAGTGATGATATTTTCATCAAAGCGACATCCTTAGGATCTGGCAAAATCGATACAAATTACAGACCTGGATTAGGAAGAGAATCCTTCGAAATCGAACAAGTCAAACAAGAAACCAGGACTAACAGTGAAAACTCTGAATCAACTCTAACAGATCTATCCACATCTGTTAATGAGGAAAATTCAGACGACGAAACAGTTATCAACTGTAACCCAGATGATACTGATTTCACTGTTTCCAAAAGATCTTTCACTAATAGGTCTTCAACCCATCAAATCCAAATTACCAACCAAAACTCCTTTTACGAGAAAGGCAGTACCTCTAAACCAATTGCTCTTCAAAAGGAACAACGCAAACCCAAAGTTTTCAAACAAACCCAAAAGAAACCTTTAAAACCAGCTTCTGTGCCACAAAAACAAACTTTGAATCCAAAACAAAAACCTTTTCAAAAACCAATTCAAAGTTGCTTTCAAGAAATAAACTTCAATCTCTCAAGGAATTTTCAGAAATCATCATTTCACCAAATTCCATTCCATCATCATAATGTTTTTCAAAATCATCCAAATCACAGATACAAAGAAAGGTTATCAAACGGATCTTCACATATAGGATATCTTTCACAAAATCAAAGACCATTTCAACTGACAGGTTTTCAAAAACAAATCTTAAATTGGGAAAATCTGATAAGTCAAATCAAGCCTCAACCACTTCGTCCAATTAACAGAAACCATAATGATTTCAAATCACCGAAAACCATTAACAAATCAGGACCCACCATGGTTTGGGTACCTAAACTTTCTGTCTAATTGCAGGTACTTTGTGCTGGAGAGCCCAAGGATGATACATGGTATATCAATAGTGGCCGATCCAAGCATATGACAACAAACCATAGCCTTCAACAAGACTTCAAACCCACACTACCTCCGATGCATAAACTTCACAATCAAACCAAAATGATGTGGATCCAGTCGAGGGGGAACCACCAAAACCAGAAACCTCCTAAAACACCCCAATCCACCTATCCAAATAATCCCAATGCATCATTTATGGGAGAACCACCAAAACCAAATTTCTCTTTAAACAATCCCAATCTACCTATCCAAAATGATCCCAGTGCATCATTTATGGGGGAACTCTCGTTACCCAATTCTCACCCCCATAACCAAAATTTACCAAAAAAAAAAAACATTCAAATAACCAAAACTTTCCAAAAACATTCAGAAAAACAAATCTTCGAAAATACAATAAAAGACTTGTCATAATAAGCTTTTATAGAACCATGTGATTAACATCTTCTTGACTAAATTTTCAGATACTTATGCTCAATGAATGTTCTCAGTTATATTGATTCTAAATTAAAGAGAAGGTTCAAAGTTCAAACATTTTTGTTGTGTACATTCTCCTATTCCCTTTGAATTTATTTCAAATTATAACGATTTTATCTGTAAAGGGACATAAGATCAGGAGATTCAGATGAAAACCAAACCCATGTGAGAAATTGTGCCTCGTCTTTAAATGCTAAGTGGAATTCATTTCTGTGAGCAAAGGTGTTTTCATTATGACTTATAAGATTTATACTCTTATACCGTGATGCTAGTCTCATTTTTGCTTAGATATCAAAATGACCAGGGACGATACAATCATTTCCTTATATATTAGACAAACTGTCTATTATATCACCTATCCCTATCCTCAATCAAACCACTTCAAAGAAAAGACTAATCATCTGACATAACGAATCTGACAAATGAAGAAACGAGAAAGTCATATCCAACAAATGCTGTCAACAAATCACAATTGGTAACCACATCAGATATCTTTTACACAAGGTGTATTAGCGAAAATCAAGAAGAGATAAAGACAAAGGTGAACACATCACCAAAGAAAAAGAAGATTTACAACAACAATCCATCAAGACAGACACCTCTCAAAACAACAAATTCTCAAAATGCTTTATCAAATATAGCTGATCAAAACCGAAGATTTACCGGGATACTGTAGCCTTCATAATTGAATATTCTTAGTTGCAAAATGCACTATGAATATTTCTAAACCCCTCTACATGTACTTTCCGACGGAGAGAGAGTGAACATCAATGGCATGAATGAAGAAACCCTCTGAGTAATGCCGAAACCAGTCTTATGTGATTGATTATCTAATATGAAGACCAAGTGACTAAAGTATATAGGTATAAATCCACATTAAGCATAAGTCAACACCTTCAAACTGAGAGATATCACTCATCTTTAGTGATTATACACCCGTTCTGCACCCAGAACAAACAAACACCTCAGTCAAGTGTGAGATATACCTATGAGAAGTTCATCTGAATCGACCTATTAAGATCACTTGTCGTCTTTATAAATGCTATAAAATCTTAAGGAATATTATGAAAATACATATACAAAAACCTTTTGATAAATCGAACTCGAGACTTTGATTCAGAAACAAATATTCTTGACAAACATTTTTCAAAACATAAGTAAAATCTAGTCACACTCTTTCAAAACAAGTGATATGGTTTTATAAATGTCTTATCCAAATTTCAAGAATTTCAATCAAACATTTTACTCCTCATTTCATTAATGATCACATAGGGGGAAATTGTTGAATAATGGTTTTATGTTTTTATGTGACCATCACTGAAATAAGTCGAAATGTTTTTATTAACAGTTTATTTCAGATTGCGTGAATTCGAGATCAAAAACAAGAATAAATCAAGACCCGAGAAACTTTGAGAAAACATCCAAACCTGAGGAAGTAACGCTACAAACCAAAGAGCAAAATACAAAATATCACACTGCTACAGCAATCACGACGCGACAGAAGCAGTGGTCGCGACGTGAAGAGAAGAGCAGAGACAGAAGACCAAATTGCTTCAGCGATCGCGACGCGACGAAGGAGATGGTCGCGACGCGAAGAGCTTGAACGAAGCTCCAACGTGACACCACCAACCTTCTAATCGCGAGACTACCAACGCACCATCCTTCGCGACGCGACCAAAAGCAAACGCGACCAAAAGGAAACGCGACGAAAAGCTCGACATACCAGCGAAGACGCACTAACCAGTGGCCGACCAAAAGCACCCCGACACAGGCACCTTCGCGACGCGACGGACCTCCTGGTCGCGACGCGAACGCTGTTCATCAGCACTATAAATAAGATGCAAACCTCTTGCCATTCTTGTGCAGAAAATCATACACCACACCATACCCTTCAAGCACCAATATTACCCTACGTCCAAAGAGTGAAAAACCTGCCAAAACTATCTAGAAAACTCTTTTCAACCAAAGAAAATCCACATCCAAACAAAACCGCTACACCCATACTCTACCCGACACCAAACAAAACCTCTACCCAACACCATTCAAAACCTCTACCCGACACCAAACAAAACCTCTACCCGACACCAAACAAAACCTCTACCCGACACCAAACTTCAAACCTCTAAACAACCTCAACCCGAATACCAAACTACAAAACCTACACACCCACTACCAAATACATACACGAAAACTAAACCACAAAAACCCCGTGCATCTCAATTAAACCGACACCAAAAACCCATTTCACCAAACACCAAAAACTACCAAACCTCATCCTACCGTAAAGAACGAGAATCGACGCTTCAAAGAAAACGCCATCTTCATCAGCTATCGATAAGTTCTTTTGAAATTATTTGTGTCGTTATTGATTTATTCAAACTGTTATAAATCAACTGTACCAAATATCCAATACATCCGAATTGAACCTTGACAACGAAAACATATGAGGACTGTATTTAACCGAGACATCTAACTTCTAACTTCTAACTTCTAACCTTTTTATTTTTTGTAAAAACACGTTATCGTTGATAATGGCGTTTATTACATCTAACCTCTAACTCCTAACTTTTACTTTATTTACCGCTTTCTGTCTATTTAAATACTGTCTAGTTTAGATTTACCGCTTTATATTTATTCCGCAACTCTTATTTATTCCGCATATTATAGACAAAATACATATCTGTCACACAGTAACCGGCTTAAAAACCTTACTCGTGGAGATCGGTTATCGTATTTTTCAACAGCTCTTTATGATGACTTGTTTTGGTGGAACCGAGATCGGATACTCGATGAGATGAAGCTTGCCCGCAATGACGAGAACCCGTCTCCAATTGCGAAGCCATTCTTTACAGTTAAGGCCAGTCAGCCTTTCCATATTTAGCAGGTGCTTTCTGATGCTCTCAGAAATGGGTGAAGGAGGAGAGGGAGGAGAATAGACACTTGATTCAGACATCTACAATAAACAGAATTTTATTAGTTTAAAAATCCTTTTAAATAATTACCCAATATATTATTTATTAAGGCTAGGACCCAAAATGCCACAACTATGGTGTGAAGAGGGATGCCGTAATCACAACATAATGGTCATTAAGGTAGATAATACACTTATCAATTTCATCTTATGAAATTCCTAGATCTGTTGAGACACATTGAACTGTTCAATGGCATGTTTAGTCTCGAATGTGCCCCACTGTTTGTGACTGGGATGCCGAGGATCACAAACCGGGTGTGAATAACCATGCAAATTAGCTCGGCACTCTCGAAGTCAATTGTCATCTCTAATTAACGTGCCGGTTAACCACACACGCTCCGTTAATAATGACAAAATCGAGAAACCCATTGCGACTCTTTGCGGACCCCAGTTGGCGTGCTGGTAAACCACACACGCTCCACCAACGTTCCACAAAGTGCAATGTGCAATTCCATGGATTAGCACCAATTCATATTTTTAACCTAAAGTAACTAGATTAGGTTTTTGTTCAAGGTTCTAGTACTTTCAATTATAGCATTATACTTTTAAGAGGCTTAGCGGTTCTATCAAACCCGTTCGGCTAACGACACTCGACTGACCAGGAGAGCGGTGTGTAAGAGTAGATACCTATTAGACAACCATTTTATAGGCAGTCGCCTTATACCCTCTTTATATGACAGTTTTGTGAATGAAGCCTACTAGCGGTAAGACTAACCAATTTTCTTATATATAAATAATTAACTTTTAATCATAAATATATAAGATATATTTTAATCTTATTAAAATATTTTAGATTTAATTTTGTAAGAATTTTCGCAAATTTTAGGGAATTTTTTGAAAATTTAAATTAAATCTTTAAGCTGATTTAATTGATCTTTTAATTAAACAATTAATTAAACTAATTAAATCAAATATAGGCATCACAAAATAAATCAAATTAATTACCTATATTAACCCCTAGATTTCGAAATTTACCAGATATGCATAAGGATTCTAGTTATTTAATTAATCAGCAATTACCAAAAATAACAATCCTAATCTGGGCAGCAAATCAAGCAAATCAAGGGGGAATAAAGGGGTGGCGGCTAGGGTTAGGAAACCCTAGCCTAGGCCACGAAATTTAGGCCACCCAAGGGTATATTTTCGAAAACTCTTTGAACAAACAAGCAGTTTATATCAATTCATAAGAAAACATGCCTATGCTCTGATACCACTGAAGGGTTTTCTAGCAAACAATGAACAAATAATCTCTTATGGTTCACATGAAACCTAGAAAGATCTATGTTTTCTTCTATTAAGATAATAAACTAATATCTAAAGGCCAACAATAATTACTAAAGATTAAAACAAGAATTACCAACCTTTGAATCTTGTTCTTGAAGCTAGCAGCACAAGTGTCCTGCCTTAAATGCAAGTCACACCCAAAGCAATGGAGAAGACAGTCCAGCAGAGTAATCTTGATGAAAAGTGGCGCAGGTTTTAGGGCATCCAGTAGCCTCCTTTTATAGCCTCCAAGGGTTACAGTCAAAACCCTAAGGAGCCTCCAAATGGGCAAGCCTGTTAACCATTTGGACAATGCTTTCCTTAACCCTAATTAGGGTTTCGAAATATGAGTGTACACACTCATAATTTCACCAACTTAGGCCCTTCCACTGGTTGGCCAGATTATTCAACTATTGAATAAATGCAAACCAGTCCCTGCACTTTTAATTAATTTATTTAATCACTAAATTAAATCCAATTAATTCTAGATTAAATCTCAATTAATTATTATAGTTTCTAATTAATATATTAACACTTAAATATATTAATAAACCATTTAATTAATTCTATTGATTTATTACACAATTAATAAATCAACCTTTTACTCTACTAAACTCTATCCTGACCTCCAGCTATGAGGGCAACCCAAATGGACTTTGCTTCAATTAACAACATAAATATAAATATAAAGTCATGGCTTAGACACCTAATCCAACAGATATATCGGCTCTTCGCACCAATCATACTTGGGATCTACTTCCCCGACCTTCTGGTGCGAACATTGTGGGATCTAAATGGGTTTTTTCGAACAAAATACCTTGCAGATGGCTCTATTGATCGTCATAAAGCCTGGTTAGTCGCTCAAGGATTCACTCAACTTCCTGGGTTTGACTACAATCACACGTTTAGTCCCGTCGTAAAAGCATCGACTGTCCGTGTTGTTCTATCTCTAGCCGTTATGAAGAATTGGCCTCTGCACCAACTCGACGTCAAGAACGCTTTTCTCAATGGCAATCTTTCTGAAACCTTCTTTATGGAGCAACCGCCTGGATATGTTGATCCACAGTTTCCTATGCATGTTTGTTGTCTTAAAAAGGCACTTTATGGCTTGAAACAGGCACCTCGAGCCTGGTTTCAACGATTTAGTTCATTTCTTGTTCGTCTTGGTTTTTCATGCAGTCGAGCCGACCCTTCGTTGTTTGTGTTTCACCAAGGATCAATTCTAATCTACTTACTCGTCTATGTTGACGATATTATCCTAACCGGAAGTGATTCACTTATGCTTCGCAAACTTATCAATCGCATTCATGAAGAGTTCTCAATTAAAGATCTTGGAAAACTAAATTATTTTCTTGGGCTGGAGGTTGCATATACCGATCATGGTCTTTTCCTAAGTCAAGTAAAATATGCTCGAGATATTATGCTTTGTGCTAACCTGTTGGATTCAAAACCTGTATCTACTCCGCTACCCGCTGACTTCTATCTTTGTAGTGACGGTGAACCTTTTTCAGACCCCACTCTTTACCGTTCTTTAGTCGGTGCCCTAGAATACTTAACAATCACTTATCCAGACCTTGCGTACGCAGTGAACTCGGTTAGCCAATACCTGCAAGCACCTACGCTTGATCATTTTAATGCTGTAAAGCGCATTCTACGGTATGTTAAAGCAACCGTCTCTTACGGTTTATCCTTCACCCGAGGATCGCTTCCAACCATTCTTGGGTACTCTGGTGCGGATTGGGCTCGATGTGTTGAAACGCGTCGCTCAACCTATGGTTATTCGGTCTTTCTTAGAAACAACCTTGTTTCGTGGAGTGCCAAAAAGCAACCTACAGTTTCTCGTTCTAGCTGTGAGTCAGAGTATCGTGCTATGGCAAATGCTGCGGCTGAGCTTGTTTGGATTACTTATCTGTTACGAGATCTCAAGGTGCTTTCGCCTCGAGCCCCAATTTAACTATGTGACAACAATAGTGCAATTTTTCTGAGTCAAAACCCGGTGGCCCATAAACGAGCAAAGCACATTGACATTGATTATCATTTCATTCGGGAATTGGTGTCCTCCCGCAAGCTCTTTACACAATTTGTTCCCTCTCATCTCCAACTAGCCGACATTTTTATGAAAAGCTTACGGCGCCCATTGTTTGAGTTCTTCAGAAACAAGCATCGCGTCGGTCCGAACCCCACGCTTTGCTTGAGAGGGGGTAATAGATGTGATTCACGTAAGCCATCACGTGACTCACTTGTTGGAAAAGATTAGATATTAGATTTAGTTAAAGCTTCTTATCCCTTCCCCTGTGTATCTCTGTATTGTTAGCTTTATTGGGTTTATCCCTTTTCTTTTATATATATATATATATATATATATATATATATATATATATATATATATGACTAGATTCAAATAAAAATAGTAAACAAAATAAGAACATGAGAACACTACTATTTATGTTATTATTCCGCAATAAATTTTCTATATACAACGTTATGTCATTATTAAACAATAAATATATTACTAATCATATGTTAGTATTCACATTAGACTTTAATATAAATTGAATATTCAAATATGAAGTAATGTTGTATTATCTTTTTTCACGTTCTCATTTTATTTCTTTTTCTATTTAAACCATCCCCCCCCCCCCCCCCCCACCCACACACACACACACATATATATATATATATATATATATATATATATATATATATATATATATATATATATATATATATATATATATATATATATATATATATATATATATATATATATATATATATATATATATATATATGTGTGTGTGTGTGTGTGTCTGTATGTGTGTGTGTACACTACTAGAAAAAGACCTTTAATGACATGCATTACGTGTCATTAAAGGGTATAGATGACACTCAAATGTATGTCATTGAAAGCCCTGTCATAAATGAAAGATGACATACATTCGTGTGTCATAAATTTACGACATACATGCATGCATGTATGTATGTATGTATGTCTTGAGATATAGTAACAAAATAAACCTACACGCAGAAGTGATGCATGTATGTATGTATTTATGTCAAAAAGAACATGAAAATTTGCAATTGTTATCTAAACTAGGAGATCAAGGATTACCTCTGTAGCAGATTTGATGTATGATATCTAGGATGAACAGGGCCTAAAGTAGGACCCCTTTAATGTAGTCGTGCCCAAGACAATGATTCAACACCCGTTAAAGTAGAACAGCTCGTTTCTTGTTGAACAAGCAACCTTTCTTTATGGTGTACTAAGGGAATCGACCAGTGAGAGAGGGAAGAGGAATAGGATTGAAAATATTTGGGTTAAATCACTTGAATTCGATAATCGTGATAGATATTTATATTATTCATCATGCTTATCTTATTCCTTTTTGAATAAAGGTTGTTAAAATTCAAACTTTTGATATTTTCACTTAAGCCCTTTAACGACTTCCAGTTTCTAATTATATACCTTTACTCGGATATATTAATAAACTTAATCCCTCATGTTTACTTTCGATCTCTTTTGGCTAAATCATCTCTTGCGTGTAACCCAAAAGGATCCTACTATTTAGAGTAATATTACAAATTGTTGTGACCATGGACATATAACCAACAGCTCCCATTGCACATGTCAGCAACAACTATGTAGACTCATATTCCTAACGTAGCAAGGTGTATGTCATCCCAGACAAGTACCGTGTTTATATCATATGAAACAGCCCTTAGGCAAATGATCAAACATTTTCTGGTATTACAGGATACCCAAATGAACATCAGACATGAAAAATTCTGTCATTCTCAGACATTCGTGATTATGTTTCCTGATAGAGATTTGTGATGATGACAACAGACGGTACTATTGATCTGATTTCCTTGTTTATGATACTAGGCTAATATTTGCTTTTATTTATAATCATTTATTTAACAATTGATAAACAAAATGTCCTTTAGAAGTTTTTATAAACATGTATTTGGCAAAATGAAAGATATAATCTTTATATATATATATATATATATATATATATATATATATATATATATATATATATATATATATATATATATATTTATATATATATATATATATATATATATATATATATATATATATATATATACTAGTTGTAAGACCCGTGTATTACACGGGATGATATAAAAAAATATTAATTAAGAATATCTAAACATTAATAATTTTACATAAGAAATTTGTTTGTGTATCGTGACATCTTACTTTTGATTGTTACTATTACGACTTTGTATTTTGATAAATATAATTGATTATGACAATGTCACCGATACTAAAATCAAATTCACTATTATGATTGGAATCGTTATTCAAAATATTATGATGACAATTGTCTTTCTATTGTCTCTCAAATCATTTTACACATTAAAAAATAATATGATATTAAAAAACAATTAATTTTGAAATTGAATGATAACAATTAATTTTGAATTGAATGATAATTAAACCGATCATTAAGGAGTTAGAAACGTTTCAAACCAATTAATTTTTTTTAAGAAAATTAAAATTATGAGAAAATGACATGTGGCAAATTCAATGAGGAGATGACATGTGGCTTTGAGTTACTTATTTATTAGGATATATATATATATATATATATATATATATATATATATATATATATATATATATATATATATATATATATATATATATATATAATGATTCATATGATTTCGTGAGAACCGTGAGGACGGTTCTCAGTCACATGTTTGTTAAAACCCTTTTAATGAAGCTGTGGCATTTTCATAAATATATTGACACAAATTTTTCTTTGATTAACGTTTTTTTATAATTATGTGTTATAACTTTATTTTCTAGAAACATAATAAATGTCAAAAACCATTATTTTTTATGTTCTACAAGACTGTATATATATTGACATACAACTACAAATTTAAAAATAAAAATTCTTTGAAATTTTGTAGTTTTAAACGTTAATTATAAAGAAATTAGTAATTTAATTTGTTTGAAAACTTTAAATAATACATAAAAGTTTATGATTTTTAATACTCTAAAAAGCGATAGACATGTTCATAAAAAAACAAATTTTTTATGCATGCATATGAATGTATCAATGCATTCATATGCATTTCATGCATGTCGACTTTGTTTTATTTAATAAAATAATGGTTGAAAAATTAATACATGCATGTTGATATAAAATCTAATTTTTTATACATGCATCGGTGCATGTATTTGAATGCAAGAATGCATCCATTTTCTACACTTTATGAATACACCATTTCTATTTCTCATAATATCAAATTTCTCCTTTCGCATAGTTTTCAGACAATCACCATCTTTATATTTGTTTTTGGTATATATTTATGTATTACATTAAATAAATTGAAGGGTATTACACTACAAGAATCGAAGGCTATAGGGACGACAAATGTCGTCCCTATAGCCTTCGTGCCTATAGAATAGTCGCTATAGACCAAAATTGTCGTCCCTATAGCCTTCGTCTCTATAGCTTAGCTATAGAGACGACATGTCGTGACTATAAGGTGGTTTCAGAAAAGGAAATAACGGCTTTTAGTGACGACTTGTCGTCCCTATAGCGTGGGCTATTGAGACGACTTGTCGTCCCTATAGCGTGGGCTATTGAGACGACTTGTCGTCCCTATAGCTTAGGCTATTGAGACGACTTATCGTTCCTATAAGTGGTTAGAAAAAATTCGCCTTACCTATTGGGACGACATGTCGTCCCTATAGCCAAGGCTATAGAGACTAAATGTCGTCCCTATAGCCACTGTACAGGTTTTTTTTTATTTTCTACAAAATGTCAAATTTTATATACATTACAAATTAATTCTGCAAACTATAAAAACATGAAGGCTATATCGATTGCTAAACAACATATCAATATCACATAAAGTTTAACATGTAAAATATTATACAAAAGTTGTTTGTCAAAACATAAATACTAGAACATTTAAAATTGTTAATCACTTTCACTTTCACTTTCGCTTTCAACTACATTTCCAGCGCCATCTCCTTGAATATCACTCGCGGTTGCATCTTCATATCCGGTTCCACCTCCTTGGTTGTTTGGAGATAGAATTTGCATATTTTGTAGTTGTGTTGGATCGAATTGAAACGGTTGCAACGGTTGAAACGGTATGTTATTTTGGGTGAAAATTGTTTGTAAGTGTTGATTGAATTGTTGAGTCATCTGCTGGGTAAACTGTTGGGCAAACTGTTGGGTAAACTGGTTAAAATTTTGGGATGATGTTGAAGCATCCGGTACGTAGTGGGCTGGGATATTTTGGATTTTTCTACCAACTCCCCGTGTATGGCCACGCCTTTCTCCAAGCGCGCGTTCAAGGCATTTAATTTCATTAACATTTGCCTCGTCACCGTCAGCTTTGTCAAGCATTGTTTTGTACTCGACTTGTATTTTTTCCTACAATAAACAAAACAACAAACGAATGTTAGTTTTTATATATAAAATTCGACAGCATAACTGCTATAAAATGGATAACCAACTTGTTTACCTATAAATAATAACAATAACAATTCTCATATTTCAATATATGCAATGATTTCTAATACCAAAATAGACATTCTACACTAAATTGCATATCAATATGTTACGCAATAAAAAAAACATACTAAAAACATATATATAGCTAGAAATTTTACTTACCCAATCAGATTGTGCTTTATCATTCACCCAGCCACGACCTTCTTTGAAGTGGCTTTTTCTCCACACTTCTATCTCGCTACTCTTGCCGGTTTTTTGGACCTATAAATTAACATCAATAGTTAATATAATTTCATAGACTTATTAATAACTCCTCAAATACTTAAAAAATACTTACTTCTTTATATCGTTTTTGGGCATATGATTCCGTCCCATGAGAACTTGTATACGGTAGAAGTTCTCTGTTGCCTTTGTTTTTTAGTGAACGGGTTTTGTACTTATCTGTGGTAAATAGTTTATCAATAACCTTCTCCCACGCCCGGGGAGTCTGTGTAGGCGGGGGATGTGCCCTTGCCCTCTCAATATCGTCGTAACCTCCTTGCTCATCAAAATATTCTTTCAAATCGTGTTTTCGTCGCTTGTATGCGTTGGCACAGTCGGCCTCTATTCCATGTACAACGCCATTCCAATATCGTGTGTTCTTCCATGCATCAATATCAAAATAGTGCTGCAAAACAAAGAATTAGAAGACATTTAGAAATTATAAAATTGAAAGAAAAATAAAACATTATATCATATACTTACATGCAGCGTCGGATAAATCTCTCTCTTGTGTTTGCTAGGCACAGCTTTCCAACTGGGATAGTGCATTGGCACTCTTCTACCAACCTCATTTGATACCAATCGTATATACATCTGGTAGTTATCTCCGATCATTTTGAACTTATTTCCCTCGTCATCTAACAAAAGAGGTAACGGTTGCTCATTGTTTTTTGCAAACTCTTCAAGCAGGTTTAAGTCTTTTCCCTTTCCACGAGTCTTTCTAGGGTTGGCTGCATTGATACATGTAATTGACAAGTTAGTAAGTTAAAAAATATATCCAATATAAAATGTTACAGTAAATTGGAACAAGTTACTTACATGACTCGCAGGTCGAAGGAATCCTATCTGGGCCTCGTGGAGGGTCAGCCCCACCGTCCCCACCATGACCTCTGGCAACACGTGTTGCCATGCCTTCAATTGAAATAAATAACATACATATTTTTAACAAATACTATAAGCAACAATTTAATATAAGCAACACCATAGCAATTTAACAAAAATCATCCATTAAAGATACAGAAAAACATTACATTACATTCAATCAGAGTCATCACTAGAATAACATGCATCTATATCATCATCATCATCGCTATCATCTGTATGCGTTTGAAACGCAAACTCGTAGGAGTAAAGAGAAATGTGTGTATCGATTTTTCCTTAAATACTCAATCCGTAATATTCATTCACATCCTAAATGAGACAAAATATTTAAAAAGCAGTCCCAAAACGGGGACTGCCCGAAATGAATTTCTAAATTCATTTCGGGCGGGAATAAAACTAAGGTTAATGCAATGCATGTATATATATATAATCAATTACGAAATGTTTATTAATGACATATTATTTTTATTTTTCCCAAATTACTAATAGACATCTTTTATTATTATTATCAAATACCATCAATTACGAAATGTTTATTAATGACATACTAAACTAGATAAGAACAATTTTATTACATCAAAGGTTAATGATTATGAAGTGTTCCTAACTTTCGTTATTACAATTTTTATATAAATTTTAAATTTTGTCACAAATTTGATTAAATATTTTCAAACAAATTTGCATCAAACTAAATCCAACAAAAACCATGTACATGCATAAAATTACAAGAATAGCCAATAAAAATCTGATTTGGAAATATTCATCAAGTTACAAAGTGCAGGGGCAATTTTGAAAAATATTTAGACATAAAAAATTCTTACATAATGGTCCTAATTCTCGTTATTAGCTGAATTTCAACACATATCAAGCCACAATACACAATTAAAGCAAGTAACATCTCCTAATCAAGCATAAAACACATGTAAAGCTTCAAACAATTAACAAATCGAGAGAAAAAACTAACCGAAATTGAGATTTGTAGAAACCGAAAGCCAAAAGCTGAAAAGGGACCTCACAGCCGGCTTTCCGCCACCCTTTGCTACCGGAGACAACCACCACGAACAGCCACAGCAACAAACCTACAAAAAACCCCCAAATTGTATCATTTTTCTGGAAAAATTGTGACATTCAACCAATTTCGTTCCACCGATGTGTTGCACACCTAGCTTGGCCAGATTAAGCAAGCAATTTCGTTCCACCGAAGCACTCCACAGCTACCGGAGACACCCACGGAGCAACCCCACCGGAGACAAAATCTTCGGCTACCACAACATTGAACACGAAAATCAGAACTTAAAATGCTTCTCGGGATGTAACAAGGGACAATGCATTACCTTGATGGCCGGAAGCTACTTCAATCGATGAACAAAACCCTTGGTCGCCGGAAAATCGCCGAAATATTGCAGAGAAAACGAAGCAAAATACACCAGGAAGAAATGAGGCAGAAAGGGATTCGCGATGATTTTAGGTCTGGAAGTAGGCTATAGAGACGACTTGTCGTCTCTATAGCCAAAACCAAAACGCTGTCGTTCCATTAAGTCGCATATAAGTGTAAAATAAAATTAAAAAAAATTTTTAATTAGTTTTAGAAGCGAATTGTCGTCGCTAAAAGTATTTCGAAACCCCGCCAAATGAAATTCGTTTCCCGCTACACCTACTGCGACGACATGTCGTCGCTATAACGTTAAATATCCAAACTTGTGTCTTGACCCTATAGAAACGACATGTCGTCCCTATAGGGTTCGTACCTATAAAGTCAGTTTCTTGTAGTGTTTTCTTTTTTCTTTTTTTTTTTTGTATTTTTTGATATTTTTTCATTAAATACTTTACATACATTAAATAGTAATAATAACAAAATAAAATTCCAAATAAGTTTTCTATTGTTCTTATGGCTCTGATGTGGGTGGTTTGGACTTTGGAGTTGCTGAAACGATGTAGTGTTTAACTCCAAAAAGAGGAACAGCAAGGAATTAGTGAGTGACGTTCAAGCTACGGCTTTCAACTGGATTAGAGTTAGATATATTTCTTGGTTGAATTGGTGTAATGCTTCACGTTTGGAATGAGTTATACACCAGTATTTCTAGCTTCTCGCTAGCTGTTTTTCCATAACACTTCATGCTGCTAAAAAATAATGGTAACAAAAGGTTATGATATTCAAATTACAATCTAGCATATATATATATATATATATATATATATATATATATATATATATATATATATATATATATATATATATATATATATATATATATATATATATATATATATATATATATATATATATATATATATATATATATATATATATATATATATATATAGAGAGAGAGAGAGAGTCCGTTTCAAGGAAGAACCAATATTTTCCTAGGAACCGTAGGAACTTTTTGACTGAATTTTTTTTTTCAGAAAAAATGACATAATAAACCTAGTCGCTTATATTTAAGATTTTTTGTCAAAAAAATTTTGAAAAATAATATGTATATACGAAATGTGCATATATGCATTTTTTTCGCAAATGTGTATATGATCACGTTTCGTGCATATGTGCACATTTCGTGTATATATATTATTTTTTCAATTTTTTTTACAAAAGGTCTTAAATATACGCGATTAGGTGCATTATGTCATTTTTTTTGAAAAAAAAATTTCAGTAAAAAAGTTCCTACGGTTCCTAGGAAAATATTGGTTCCCATTTGATATTTAGTCTATATATATATATATATATATATATATATATATATATATGTATATATATATATATATATATATATATATATATATATATAGTTAGTATTAAATGAAATTAGTAAATATTGTGAAAATGTAGGACTTAATATGCACCATCAGATTCAAATAATCAATGGTTGTGATGAGAATGACATTTTTGTAATAAATATAAAGAATGTACGCGTGTTTAATGAGAATCAAACGACAAAGGGCAAATTGGTCACATTGAATTAGAAAATCAGAACTGAACATATTTATAATCGGTTACAATAACACACAATCATCAGAATCCAATTACACGATCAAAAAAATTACAATCCGATATTCCGATTCAACTCCAAACAATTCTTCCGCGTCTGCATTCTTTAAGAGGTGAACCATTCTCTGAGAATATGTATAGAGAATATGTAAAAAAAATAAGAAACTGGGTTATATATGAAGATTCTCTAAGAATATGTACAGAGAATACGTAAAAAAATATAAGAAACTAGGTTAATATGAACCATTCTCTGAGAATATGTACAGAGAATACGTAAAAAAAAAAAAGAAACTTGGTTAATGTGAACTATTCTCATAGAATGGTTTGTAAAATGGTTGTTGACGTAAAAAAAATAGTTACGTAAGAATATTTATACCATTCTCGGAGAATAGAGTGATTATATATGTTTATAGAGGGCTGAGAAATACTATATGGAAAGCCTCATTCTCTAAGAATGCCCTATTCTCTGAGAATGCCCCATTCTCTGAGAATGAATGTGAACCATTCTCTGAAGGAATGCTACTGCATTCTCATAGATATTCATCCCCATTCTCTGAGAATGACTTTCAGTAACCCAGAAGAAAAAAAGACGGAGATCGATTTTTTTAAACCTACAAATTAGACCGATTGCTTCAAAACCGACTTGATCGTGCTTCAATTTGCTTCAATCCACATACTACCGTTCTCAAAACGTGCAGTGGTCACTATTTCGTCTGTGTTTGCGTGGCCAGAGGACGGATGGTTGGTCTGCGTGGTCGGAGAAGGAACGGCCCGAGTCAACGAACCCGGTTGCAGATCTGGAAAATGGAAGGTTAGGGTTTGCACTGGAAGGTCTCTGGTGCTCGGAACCGGAGCTCGGAACCGGTGTCGGTAGGCCAGGAACCGGAGGTTTAGGGGGTGAAATCGGTTGTTGCAGGTCGGTGTTCTCCAATGGTGGGCGTCAATGTGAGATCCATACACACAGAGAGAGAGAGAGAGAGAGAGAGAGAGAGATAGAGAGAGAGAGAGAGAGAGCGAAGGAGGTGGGGAGCGGCAGTCTCTAGTGGTCGCAGAGGTGAACGGAGAGCAGCGGAAAGGTCACCGGCGGTGGTGATTAAATGCGACAGCGGGTGGTGGGCGGCTGTTGCTTGAGGTCGTGCGACAGAAGAGAGGGAGAAGGAGGGAGGCGATCGTCCGGTGGTGTGAGCAGGTGGCGATCGGCGGTGATTGCAGACAGACCGGAGAAGAGAAATAGCGGAGGCCGGAGAAGAGGAAAGCGTAGGATCTGGTAGAAAGCCTGATTAGGGTTCCGGTGTTCGATTTGGGTTTTGAGAGAGAGAGAGAGAGAGAGAGAGAATAATAATAATGGTGGAGGGTATATTAATTGAGCGTATAATAAAGTTTTATTTTACTAAAGTGCTCCTCACAAATGATTGGTCCAGAATCAATCCTACAATCACACAATATTTAGAAAATATATTTGAACCTACATCTATATATATATATATATATATATATATATATATATATATATATATATATATATATATATATATATATATATATATATATATACATATATATATATATATATATATATATATATATATATGTGGTCCGTTTAGTCGTTTAATATATATGGACATGCATTGAAGAAAAAAATGTTTGAAGTATAAACATATAAAAAGTCATCATCATAATGCATCTCATAAAGACTTATTATGGAAAACAAACATCTCGATTACAATTTCTGAATCTGCATTGTTATAAAGCTGGTGACCGAATTGAATGACATTTTAACGAAATAAAAGTTACAAAAAAACAACAAAAGGCCATGATCATAAAACTAGATCCATTGCTCCTTGAATATCCATTCGGCCATCTTAATATCTCAATATCCACCATTAGATTACTTGTCATCATCATCAGGGGGGCATTTGGTAGAGGTTGTGGTTTCGGTGGTGGTTGTATTGCCGGAAGCGTCAGTTTTGGTGGTGGTGGTGTGGGTTGTCTGATATTGATGGAGATAATCCTCCGCCTGGTCCATATACTTCCCTATTCCTTGCGTCTCATCTATTATTCCATAGGTCGCCGCCGCATCAAGGATGTCGGCAGCAGCTCCGGCTATCTTGCCTGTGTCAGTCTCCGCGCCGGTCACGGCCTCAGAAATCACCTTGGCGCTCTCCATAAGCTCAGAATTGGATGGTTTCGGGTGGTCGTTGCCAGAATCCTTGTCATGTTCCTCGGTGGGTTCCTTGTCCGCCATTGTTTGTGTTAGGGTTGTGATTTGTGAGAAATTTTGGATGAAAACAAGAGGGGTGGATAAATAGGTGTACTACCGTGGTGTGCAAAGCGTAACTTGAGCCTTGTTGGATACGTGTTGATGATGGGGTGAGGTTGAAATTAATGGACATTTTACCATAGAAAGATGGACGGTGATCATATTATTACCAAAAAATGGTATGGATTTTGTACGACCAAAAACTCCTTGAATTGGAAAACAAATCGGCCGCTGACATATATATGAAAAGTTTTAAAAGATATAAAATTAAGAGTAGATTACAGAAATGTCTCATTAGTCTCAAATTCCCTGTCTGAATTGCTATATCTATTTCTTTAAATAATTTGTAGAAAGAAAGAAAATAAAATAAAACACCCCATGCCAACCCTACTCCAAGAGTCTCTTTCTCTCTTCCAAATAATATTAAAAGTCGGTTGAAGGTGGCTATGGTCCTAATTCCTATGGATGATGAAATCCATCAACAAATAATAATCACTACAAGGACTGTGGTCATTAACGGCGACAGAAATCGCCAGTAAAGAGTGTCAAAATCGCCGCTAAAACCTTTATCGACGACAAATCGCCGCTAATGCGTCGCCGCAATATTTCGTCGCTAATGCTTGGAAATCGCCACTAATGCGTCGCCGGTAATACATGTCGCCGCTAAAGGCTAAAATCGCCGCTAATGACGTCGCTGCTAATGGTTGAATCAGTATCCGGTGATGACGTGTCACCGGAGATGCCGTCGCCGCTAACGGTGAGAAAGTGTCGCCGCTAAAGGATTTTTTAATTATTTTTTAAAATTATTATTATTATTATTATTATTATTATTATTATTATTATATTTTTTAGAATTATTAATATTTTTAATATAAAACTAAAATTGCAATAATGAAGCAACATACGAGATAAACGATTCCAAACAGATAGTTTAAAGTGTCGACGCGTGTTCTCTATGTCGCCAGTAATACCGGCTGTTGCCGCTAATGGTGTCGCCGGTATTGCCAGGGTTTCTTGTAGTGAACAAAAAACACAGTCTCACATTCCGAACACGAAACGACAATACCATCAAGAAAAGATGAGAAAGCACTTGGAACTCCTAACCATCTGTGATGTGAATGTCTCCAAATAATCTATACTGATCAACAACCTCATATCGCCCCTACCGATCTTCATAAATTCACCCATTTAATAGAGTAAATTACACTAATGGTCCCTATGGATTGGGGTAATATGCGCGTTTGGTCACTAACTCATTTTTTAACTCGGATGGTCACTATTTTTAATAGAAGTGACAAAACCTGACACGACACGCTAAACGGACACGAACTCGACACGAAATAAACGGGTTTGGGTATGAGATTTCAACATGTTTAATTAAACAGGTTGACACGACACGACACAACACGATTATTAAACGAGTAAGGTTAGGATTGAGAGTTTCAACTCGAAGATGACATGAACATGACCCGTTACTTACATGCAGGTTTTTGTAATCCTTTTGATAAATTCGACAGACCTAAAACCAAAATCAAATATAAAAGAAAAAATTAGGGTTAACTCAGTTTTTAATATAGTAACAACTTTCCAACCTACGCTAAGACTTAGTTTTTAGTTTTCCATTCTCTCATATACTCTACAGTCCCACTCAATAACTCTCTCATTCTCGTGACCTTGTTCATCTGCTTCTCCAATTCCAACTCTTTTCACTTTTCCTTCTAAGCTTGCAATGAATTTTCCTTTTCGCCTTCTAACTTCTACTCTTTTCAGTTTCCCCATTTTTATTTATGTCTCAACAACTTTTATCATTTCAACATGTTTAGTATTTGAACATGGTACGGCGTTACACATTAACAAGGTCTAATACCTTAACCCGCTAACCCGATACGAACTCGACATAAAAATAAACGAGTTGACACAACACGTCACGATTATTAAATGAATCACGTTAGAGTCAAGCTCTAACTCGTTTAACGTTTTGACTCGATAGAACCTGACACCACACGACTCGTTTGTCAGGTCTACTATTTTATGTTTTTCTTGCGTGCTTGGTCTCGACAGACTTGAAATTACCATCTTACCTTTATGTATTTCTTTTTTGGTTTACTTTTTTTGGTTTAATTAAATTATTAATATATTAAAAATAATAAATAAAATTACTTATTAATTTATAAGAATAAGTTATTTTTATTAATTTTTCCTATTTTAATTTAATTGTTAAACTATTAGAAATTTAGTCTGTTTATCTCTCCTGAAAATAAGAACTCTCTCACACTACATTAACCACCAGCTGCCCCCTTCAGGTAGAAAATACTATCATCACCACCTTCAGCCACCGCCACCAACACCTTCAACCACTTACCACCGGTGTCGATTTCAAATGAGGTTGTCCCAGTTCTTAGGGCTAAACCAGAAAATTAAAAACTCAAGAATTGTAGTTGGTCTTCATCTTTGTATTCATCTTTTCTTCTTCCGGTATTGAACCAGACCCACGACCCGCCATACCACGACCCGCCACCATAAATTAAACCTAAAATAGAAAACCAAAAAAAAAAAAACTGAAATTCCAAAACTCAGAACGTCAAACCTGAACTCAAGCTAAAATCAAAATTGAAATCAAAAAACGAAAATCACAATCCTAGAAATTAAACTTGAACTATAGCTAGAATTAAAACCAACTCCTAAAATTTAAATCTGAGATCAAAACCTAACCTCAATTTAAAAGTTATCAAAACCAAATCCTGAAATCAAACCCAAAATAAAAATATGATGAATTTGTAATACAAGGAAACGTTGATGATGAATGAGCTTGATGATGCCTTATGTGTTTGGGTCATAAACTGATTTCGGTAACCTCAAATAAAAAACCTGATGAACTAGTAACCTCAAATTGTGGGTTTCTTCTGGATGGATGATTTATGACGTATATGTGTGATGAACTAGTGTGGTCTTGAGTTTCACTACATGGCTGATCGTAGGTTTCACCGGAGGAGGTTGTTGGTGGCCGATTGTGATCGTGGGCGAATGGTTGAAAGGTTTTCTGCAAACTATGAACTAAATAACCTAAGTTCACATGCAACCTATAAGGATCTATGTTTTCTTCTAATTGAACATATAACAAAACCTAAAGGCCATAAGAAAATTAACTAAAAGAATAAAATTAGAAAAACCAACCTTTTAGAATTTTCTGGAAGCTGAGTAGCAAAAATATCCTGCCTCAAATGAGATCACACCCAAGCTAGAGGAGAGGGAGATCGAAATTTCGGAGAGAGTATATGAAAGTGGAAAAATTTAATGATGCCTGGGAACCCCTATTTATAGTTTCCAAATGGCCAGTTGATAAACCTTAGAGATAAACCTTTTTGAATTCAAATAAGATAAACCATTTATCTTACAATTCAAACTCTTATTTATCCTAATATATTAATTTTGAAATATATATATATATATATATATATATATATATATATATATATATATATATATATATATATATATATATATATATATATATATATCCATATATATATTTTTGAATTCAACTGGTCACTACACACTGCCACTTACTCAACTATTGAATAATTACAGTTTCAGTCCCTGCACCTTTAATTAATTAAATTAATCCTCAAATTAAATCCAATTAATTCCAGATTAATTTCTAATTAATTAATATAGTTTCTAATTAATATATTATGACTTTAATATATTAATAAACCATATATTTAATTCCTGTTGATTTATTAATCGCATAATAAATCAATCTTTCTCTCTACCGAATTTTTCTACCAAACCTCCAGCCATGAGGGCAACCCAAATGGACTGTGCTTCTATTAATTAGGTAAATACTAATTATTAGTCATGGCTTAGACACCTAATCCAACAGTCTCCCACTTGGATAAGTCTATGACTATAATTACCGATTTAGCCTCTAATTAACCAGCACTTTAAGCTTCCTAGAAACTACTGCGAAACTGTGACATAGTCAGTTCTGTCCAAAGATAAGTGATCAGATGATCCTCCGTCCAACTAGATATTTTTCAGACTCAAGACATGGATAAAATCAATCTGGTCTGATTCACTGTTCCTCGATTTCCGATTTGCATATGACTCTTAGACTACCAAGTTAGTCCCGGTTGGCCAACCATTTTAGTCAACTTCAAAATCATCGAGAGGCCTACAGATATCTGTTCCCCGTTAGGGTCAAGGGACGAATAAACTTTGACTCATATACTTATGTCTTTTACCAGACAAATTATTCACAACAATACGTTTTATGACACTGAGTTACCGGTGCGTTTTCGTATTATCAATGAACAACCGTCTAGTAAATCATAACTCATATGTCTTAGCTTAAAGATCAAAAGATATTATCGTCTCAATATTGCTTGTGATATAATCCATGAAGCAATCCATTGAGCGTGGGTTTATCCAATACTCAAATCTCCATTTCCAAGTACTCATGAATGTTGCAGCAATCTTATTGCAATGTCTAACTCCTTAGACAATCTACAACTAATTCATGACAGCCTTGCTTCATACTTACTCCCTAAAAAGTATGAGCGACTGTGGATATTTGAATAATCCAATTATTCAGGAAGTAAAACATGCAAAATGAAACACAATGATATATTATTGACAAAATTAGTAAACCATTACTCATTAATAAATCTCCATTATTAAATCACAAAAGTCAAATACAATAACATTGTTACAAGTTTCAAAAATCTATCTAATTACAAAAACTTATATCATCTCTTAATCCAATGTTCCTAGCATGCTGATTATGCTTAATCCTACTCAGAGCCTTTGTCAAGGGATCTGTAGGATTATCTTCCGATGATACCCTATTTACAAGGAGGTGACCTTCTTCTACCCTATGCCTGATGTAGTGGTACTTTCTGTCGATATGTCTGGACTTTCCATGGTCTCGCGGTTCCTTTGTCAAGGCGACCGCACCTTCGTTATCGCAGAACAGTTCCAAGGGCTCCTGAATACTCGGGACTACTCCAAGGTCACCGATAAAGTTCTTCAGCCAAGCCGCTTCCTCTGACGCTTCACTTGCTGCTATGTACTCTGATTCGCACGTAGAATCGGCCACTGTTTCTTGCTTGGAACTTTTCCAAGTAACTGCTCCACCGTTCAAAAGGAATACCCAGCCCGACTGAGACCGACCACTGTCTCTATCCGTCTGAAAACTGGCATCTGTATATCCTTCAACTCTCAAGGTATCACTGCCACCGAGGACTAACACCATGTTCTTGGTCCTTCGCAGATACTTGAGTATATTTTCACAGTTATCCAATGTGCCCTTCCAGGGTTACCCTGGTATTGACTGACCATGCTTAAAGCAAAGGCCATGTCAGGGCGAGTACACGTCATAGCGTACATGATCGATCCTACAGCCGAAGCGTAAGGTACCCGACTCATTTAAGCTATTTCTTCGTTTGTACTCGGACTTTGAGTCTTACTCAATTTTGCATTACTTTGGATAGGTAGCTCTCCCTTCTTGGAATTTTCCACACTAAACCTTTTCAGTACCTTTTCCAAGTATGTACCCTGACTAAGTCCAATTAGTCTCTTCTTCCTATCTCTCAATATTCTTATCCCGGGAATATAGGCAGCCTCTCCTAGGTCCTTCATGTCGAAACATTTCCCAAGCCAAGCCTTGACATCTTGCAAGGTTGGAATATCATTTCCCATGAGCTGTATGTCATCGACATACAGCACCAGAAAAGTGACTATACTCCCACTAGCCTTGACATATACGCAGGACTCATCCTCGCTCCTAAAGAAGCCAAACTCTTTGACTTTCTCATGGAAACAAAGATTCCAGCTGCGAGAAGCTTGCTTCAATCCGTAGATTGATCTCTCAAGCTTACACACCTTATTGGGATACTTTGCATCGACAAAACCATCTGGCTGATTCATGTAAACATCCTCAGTCAACTTTCCATTAAGGAAGGCGGTTTTGACGTCCATCTGCCAAATTTCATAGTCATGAAATGCAGCTATGGCCAGCATAATCCTAATAGACTTTATCTTGGCTACTGGTGAGAAGGTCTCGTCATAGTCAACCCCTGGGGTTTGAGTAAAGCCCTTCGCAACCAGTCTTGCCTTGAAAGTGTGTACCTTTCCGTCCATGTCGGTCTTCTTTTTGAAGATCCATTTGCACCCGACTGTCTTTCGACCCGGTACGTTGTCAACCAAGTTCCAAACTTGATTGTCATACATGGACTTGATCTCGCTATCCATGGCCTCTTTCCACTTGGCAGACTCAGGGCCTGCCACTGCTTCCTGGTAGTTAGCTGGTTCATCCAAATTTATCAGTGTCCTATCACTGACAAATGTGTCCCCATCTGAAGTTATATGGAACCCATAAAACTCGGGTGGCATGCTAACCCTACCGGAACGCCTAAGAGGTAAGGATACATCTGTCGGACCAACAGGAACTTCTTCCTCATGTTGGTTGCTAGTTTCTCCTAAGGTTGCGTCATCCGATGACTCTTGAATTTCTTCCAGATCAATGGTACTCCCACTGTCCTCTTTGAATATGAGCTCTCTCTCACGAAAGACCGCTCGTCTAGCTACAAAGACCACGTCCTCGCTCGGTCTGTAGAATAGATATCCAAAGGACTGTTTGGGATAACCAAGGAAGAAACACCTTTCGCTTCTTTCTGCGAGTTTGTCTTGAGTCTCTCGTCTAACGAAAGCCTCACAACCCCAGACTTTGATATGTGCCAACGAGGGAACTTTCCCCGTCCACATTTCATGAGGTGTTTTAGCAACCTTTTTAGTAGGGACAAGATTGAGGATATGGGTGGCAGTCTCTAAGGCATACCCCCAGAAGTGAATGGGAAGTGAAGCTCAACTCATCATGGAACGAACCATGTCCAACAGGGTTCGGTTGCGCCTCTCCGCAACACCGTTCAACTGTGGTGTCCGGGGAGGTGTCAACTGCGAAACTATTCTGCATTCCTTTAGATAGTCTAGGAACTCGATACTTAGATACTCTCCGCCTCTGTCGGACCTGAGCATCTTTATCTTCCTGCCTAATTGATTCTCTACCTCGTTCTTAAATTCTTTGAATTTTTCAAAGGTGTCCGACTTGTGCTTGATCAAGTAGATATAACCGTATCTACTAAAATCGTCGGTAAACATCACGTAGAACCGCGTGCCATCCTTTGTGGTTGATCTGAATGGACCACACACATCCGTGTGAATGATGTCCAGCAGACCCTCACCTCTTTCAAAAGACCCTCTGAAAGGTGATTTAGTCATCTTGCCCAACAAACAAGATTCGCATACATCATCCGTCCTGAGGTCGAATGATTCCAACACTCCATCCTTTTGGAGTTGGGCGATGCGTTTCTTGATGATGTGCCCGAGCCGACTATGCCACAGACATACCTTTTCTACACCACTAGTGGAATCAATATAATTTACACTATGTCCTAAATTGTCAACACATTCAACAGTTTCATACACACCATCACAAGGAAAAGCAGTAAAAATCAAAATACCATTTTTGAAAACAGAAATCGAGCCAATTTTATTATCAAAAGAAAATTGAAATCCTTGTCTGAACAATGCGTGGAATGAAATAATGTTTCTTGCAATTTCTGGCGAATAGCAACAATTAAATAACTCTATACTAACATCACTACTAAGCACTAAACTATAAACGCCGATCTTGGTAACAGGGGATGATCTCCTATTGCCCATGATCAAGTTCAGTCTACCGTGCTCCACCTCCCTGCTTTCCTTTAGGGCCTGCAGATCAGAACAAATGTGAAAACCACATCCTGTATCAAGGACCCAAGAATTAGAATATGGTGAGTTTTTAGAGATAGTGTATATACATGCTGTCGATGGCTTTACTTTCCCATCCTTGACATCCTGCAAGTATTTGGGGCAGATTCTCTTCCAATGGCCCTTCTCTTTGCAGTAGAAACAGTTGGCTTCATCGGGGTTGGCCACACAAGGAATGTGGGAAGACTTGGTTCTCGAGCCATCGCTGGATGACCCGACCTAAACCTTTTCCCTCCAATTTTGCTTAGGAGGGCCCTTCCTTTTCTTTCCTTTGCCACTTCCAATGGCTAAGACGGGCTGATTAACCGAGGGTACACTTTTACCCTTCATCCCGTCCTCAGCAACCCGAAGCATACGATGCAACTCAGTCAGGTTAGCCTGATTGTTGTTCAAATGATAGGCCAGCCTGAACTGGTCATAAGAACTCGGTAAGGAGTTAAGCACTATGTCAACGGCCAACTCCTCAGGTACAGGCATCGCAAGCTTTCTAAGCCGCTCCACGTAACCTTGCATTCTTTGCACATGAGCGCAGATGGACTCTCCATCTTTAGGTTTGCTGTTCGTGAAGTCCTTGACCACCTCGCACCTCTCGATGCGCTCTTGTTTGCGGAACTTTTCCGCAAGCTCCTTGTGCATCTCAAAGGGCCAGTAGTCTTTGTATATTCTTTGCAATTCGGGGTTCATTGTGGCGATCATGATGCAGGCCACTTTGGTCGCATCATCAGAATGTTTTTGGTACAAGGCAATCTCCTCGGGAGTAGCAGTTTCAGGGTTAATATCGACGAGCTCGGTTTCGAGGACATACTCTTTGTTATCGTACCTCAGAGCCATCTTGATATTTCTAATCCAATCATTGTAGTTTGTCCCGTTCAATAGAACCTTGGAACACAGTGAGAGGATAGAGGGAACACTGTAGTTTGAGTGGGGAGCGGATTGATCAGCAGAAGACATCTATAAAAGAAGGTAAGTTTCATTAGATACTTGTCGGTCCTTATAATAACCCAATATAAAACAAGGCTAGGATCCAACTATAACAATTTGCAACATAGAAGAGGGATGTCGTAATCTATAAGCAAATTTTATAAAGGTAGGCGAATGATGATTCAGCCAATTCCACCGCGGAAAATCTTATTATAAATGGAATTCCTAGTTTCTTTTGAGATTTATTGAACTGTTCAATAGCATGTTTAATCTCGGATATGCCCCACCGTTTGTGACTGGGATGCCGAGGATCACAAACCGGGTGTAAATAACCATGCAAATTAGCTTGGTACTCTCGGGGTCCATTATCATCTCAAATTGATGTGCCGGTAAACCACACACGCTCCATCAACAATGATAACACCCGAGACACCCATTGCCACTCTTTATGAACCCCCATTGGTGTGCTGGTAAACCACACATGCTCCACCAACGTTTCATAAAGTGCAATGTGCAATTTCATGGGGTAGCATCAAATTCACATTTTCCTAAAGTAACTAGATTGAGATTTTTGTGTAAAGGTTCTAGTACTTTGATCATTATACTTTTAATGATTAAGTGGTCCTATTAAAACTGTTCAGCTAACGACCCTTCACTGATCAGGCGAGCGGTGGGCGAGAGTGTTCACCCATTAGACCGCCATTTTATAGGCAGCCTCCTTATACCCACTTTATAGACCAGCTTCGTGAATGAGGCCTACTATTGAATTGACTAACCAATTTTATCTTATACATATAGTATTAACAATTAATAACATAGATAAGATGTATTTTAAAACTCTTTAAAATATTCAAGGTTTATCTTTTAATTTTACCAAATTTAACAATTAAATTTTAAATTAAATTAAACCTTAAAATCGATTTAATCAATTTTAATTACCAATTAATTAAATTAATTAAATCTAAATATTTTAAACATTTTAAAATATTTTTCTGGATTTTTCTATTAATTTTCGATAATATAAAATTAATTAAATCCCTTTTGAATTATCTTTTAATTAACAATTAATTAAATTAATTCACTGAAGATAGGTTTATCCAAATTAATCAAATTAATTAAAACCTATCCTCAACCCCTAGATTTCGAATTCAATTAATGGGGTTTAAGGTTATCCATTTAATTAACAAATAAAGTTACCAAAAATAGAAAACCTCCTAAAACCCTAATAGCAAATTTCGAAAATAGCAAAGGGGGGATTAGGGTTTCCAAAACCCTAATCCTAGAAATCGATCCTGATAGATATTAGGTTTTACAGGCTAAAAACCCTAAAACAGTTATAGCAATTCAACAAGAAAACAAAACAGGCTCTGATACCACTGAAAGGTTTTCTGCAAACCATGAACTAAATAACCTAAGTTCACATGCAACCTATAAGGATCTATGTTTTCTTCTAATTGAACATATAACAAAACCTAACGGCCATAAGAAAATTAACTAAAAGAATAAAATTAGAAAAACCAACCTTTTAGAATTTTTTGGAAGCTAAGCAGCAAAAATATCCTGCCTCAAATGAGATCACACCCAAACTAGAGGAGAGGGAGATTGAAATTTCAGAGAGAGTATATGAAAGTGGCAAAATTTAATGATGCCTGGGAACCCCTATTTATAGTTTCCAAATGGCCAGTTGATAAACCTTAGAGATAAACCTTTTTGAATTCAAATAAGATAAACCTTTTATCTTATAATTCAAACTCTTATTTATCATAATATATTAATTTCGAAATATATATATATCCATATATATATTTTCGAATTCAACTGGTCACTACACACTGCCACTTACTCAACTATTGAATAATTACAGTTTCAGTCCCTGCACCTTTAATTAATTAAATTAATCCTCAAATTAAATCCAATTAATTCCAGATTAATTTCTAATTAATTAATATAGTTTCTAATTAATATATTATGACTTTAATATATTAATAAACCATATATTTAATTCTTGTTGATTTATTAATCCCATAATAAATCAATCTTTCTCTCTACCGAAATTTCTACCAAACCTCCAGCCATGATGGCAACCCAAATGGACTGTGCTTCTATTAATTAGGTAAATACTAATTATTAGTCATGACTTAGACACCTAATCCAACAATGGTTTCATCGGAGGGCGTTGTCAATGGTGGCGATGTTTGTCATTCCCATCAAACTGATGGGGATGATCTTTGCAAAGGCCAATGGGGATGATCTTTGCAAAGGTTGACGGCAGTGGTTTCCGACAGTAGCAGGATAAAAGGAGTAGAGGCAGCACGGTGGTAGTGACTTGGATGTTTTATGGTTTCAAAGATAAGAGAGAGAGAGAGAGAGAGAGATAGAGAGAGAGAGAGAGAGAGAGAAATAGACAAAGAAAGGAAGAGGGAGGGAGGGAGATAAAGACATCATTTTGAATGGGGGTGTTTTGCTTTTCTTTTTTTTTAATTAAAAAATAAGAAACAGATAATGGAAAATTAAAAAAATAAATTACTAAAGGTAAAATAGTATTTTTATGTCTGGTAGAGACTAAATGCGCAATAATCCGAGCTAAAAGAAAAAGTGAAGGACCCAACATTAAAATTACCCCAAACCATAGGGACGATTCGTAAAATTTACTCATATATATATATATATATATATATATATATATATATATATATATATATATATATATATATATATATATATATATATATATATATATATTAAAATGAGAATCACTAAAGTATTAGGAACTATAAAAACCAATATTCACGCATTAAAAATCATGTTTATTTATTTTTTCACACTTATTTCTTATCTTAAAATACATCAAATTTAATAAATATCGTATTTATTAAAAAATTTCTAGTTATTAAACTCGGAATACTATAACTTGAAAAAAATTCTTTAAATACATCAATATCGATATCTAATATCAAATGAAGGGTAATTATCAATTTTTATATGTTTGGTAATGTTATTTTGCTAAAAAAATAGGTGTTAAAAATAAAGAAATAAAAAAATATAGCATTATTAAACTATGAATGGGTGGTTCTCATGGTTTCTAACATTTTTATCATTTAAATATTTCCGTGTATATATATATATATATATATATATATATATATATATATATATATATATATATATATATATATATATATATATATATATATATATATATATATATATATATATATATATGATCGTGTAGGAACTAAAAAATTGGTAAGAACTGCGAGAAAAAAATCTGGACCTCTAGTCTTAAAAAATTGGTGATTAAGATCCAATATGAAAAAAAAAAGACACATCTTAAAGTTTGGGGGGCTAGTTTACTAAAACTTAAAACTACCATGTGGATAGACAAGTTAGGAAGAGTAATATGGTAATCTGGACGAGCCCTCATACTGTTGCGACACTTGTCATCATGTGGTTTGAAAATTTATCTTAAAATTAAATTATATACAAAACAACTTCATACAAAACAACCACCATTATAAGAATTTTAAAATTTGAAAAAAAAATCTACAAAATAACCATCATAATGAAAATTTGATTTTTTATTTTTACTTTTAAAAAATTAAAAAAATAAAAAATTCTCCAAAAATTATGAAAATTTAAGGGATCATTCTAGACATTGTATTAGTAAGTTTATAATAAGACTTTTTTAAGATAAGTTTTTAAGTGTTTGCTTTTTTATTTTTAGGTAAAACAATCTACTAGATTATCCAAAAAACATCTATGATCCAAAAATATTAGGAACCAAAATATGTTTTATGATTCAAATTAGTATGAACCAATTTTTTTTATAAATCAAAACTTATTATAATCCAAATTATAATGAATCAAATTTATTTTGATTCAAAGTTTCAAATGATCCAAAAATTTGTCTTAATTTTGGATTATTCCAAGATTCACAAATAGTATGAATCAAAATCTTATAATTTAATATATATTATGATCCAAAAAATAAAAAATGTTACGAGATGAAAGATTGTCTTCTTTGGAAAATGTTATGATATTAAATTATATGATTTAAAATGTTATGATTCAAAATGTTATAATCCAAAATAATAGATTAAAAATAAAAAGAAAATGCTAAACATATGATAAAAAAATTAAAAATAATATATATATATATATATATATATATATATATATATATATATATATATATGAAAATAAAATTAAAAAAGTCAAAATCGAGAACTGTAGCATATAAAAAATTACAAAATTAATAAAAAAATTAAAAAAACCACAATACTAAAACTGCATATAATAGAAAATAAAAAAGTACTTTTTTTGAAAAATTAGAATAAATAAAAAAATTAAAAAAAACCAGAATAAGACAAAAAAGGAGAGAAAACACACTTAAATCAGGTTGGACGAACATGCATCACATATAATCGTATCCCCGAGTCCGTATTATATTCCGTTGATGTGCGTCGCATGTGATTGCGTCAAGTTGAAGGAAGACGTTTGACGCTCTTGCTCTTTACAGAATGGTTGGTCGAGAGTTGTCCTCGCGGTTCTTACCATTTTTTTAAAAGTGCATCACCGATGAATCTACTATTGTGTCGTTGGAAGATACTTAGGTGGACTAGCGCCTTAACTATGCAAAACAACCAGGGGTGATACTGAGAGAAAAACGAAGGTCTTGCGAAATAAGGAGGCTGGGTTAGTGAAGGTTCTATGGCAAAACCGAAAAGGATTGGAGTGGACTTGGGAACTAAATGAGGAAATATGAAGACACAACCCTGATCTGATTGCCGACACGGATTCTGTTGACGAAATCTAGATAAGTGGGGGAAACTTGTAAGACCTGTTTCTCGAAGACCTTAGTGATGCTATCGATGGGAGATAGCAACGGTATCTCAGAAGGATCGTGGTGCTATCTATGGATGATAGAGACGCGTTGTACACTGAAGTTTATCGCGGGTGATTAGCATTAGTGCTGATACTGTCAAAATGGAGAACTGTAGCATATAAAAAATTACAAAATTAATAAAAAAAATTAAAAAAAACCACAATACTAAAACTGCGTATAATAGAAAATAAAAAAGTACTTTTTTTGAAAAATTAGAATAAATAAAAAAAATAAAAAAAAACCAGAATAAGACAAAAAAGGAGAGAAAACACACTTAAATCAGGTTGGACGAACATGCATCACATATAATCGTATCCCCGAGTCCGTATTATATTCCGTTGATGTGCGTCGCATGTGATTGCGTCAAGTTGAAGGAAGACGTTTGACGCTCTTGCTCTTTACAGAATGGTTGGTCGAGAGTTGTCCTCGCGGTTCTTACCATTTTTTTAAAAGTGCATCACCGATGAATCTACTATTGTGTCGTTGGAAGATACTTAGGTGGACTAGCGCCTTAACTATGCAAAACAACCAGGGGTGATACTGAGAGAAAAACAAAGGTCTTGCGAAATAAGGAGGCTGGGTTAGTGAAGGTTCTATGGCAAAACCGAAAAGGATTGGAGTGGACTTGGGAACTAAATGAGGAAATATGAAGACACAACCCTGATCTGATTGCCGACACGGATTCTGTTGACGAAATCTAGATAAGTGGGGGAGACTTGTAAGACCTGTTTCTCGAAGACCTTAGTGATGCTATCGATGGGAGATAGCAACGGTATCTCAGAAGGATCGTGGTGCTATCTATGGATGATAGAGACGCGTTGTACACTGAAGTTTATCGCGGGTGATTAGCATTGGTGCTGATACTGTCCCTGGTTAGCAACACTATTCGTTGCTGAAGCAAAGCCCTAATTACGGGTCTTAACTCCTATTTAAATCCCCTAGCTCTTGAGATTTTGTTTCTTGACGACTCTCATAGCTCTAAGGTGAACCCTAGCCAATTGTTCAAAATTTCTTGCCTCACTCTTGCTATTGGGAAGGTTTTTGAAGAAGAAGAAGAAGGAGATTTTGTACAAGGAAGCTTCATCTACACTTGGTTCTGTATTTCCCTTCAATCCCAGAACCCTTGTAAGTTATTGTAACCTCCGATCTTTTGGTTTTATGTTTAGTTGGAGCATAGATATTATTTTGAAGATTGTTTGCACCTTTACAATTATATGGCAGGATTTTGAAGAAATCCATGCCACAAACCCGAGTTAGAACCCCTTTTTGGAGCCTTTGGTTCATGGCTAAGACTTACCCCTTATCGCTTTTGAATCTAGCAATAAATCCTTTGATTAATATTATTTTTAGAAACATAGGTTAGGGTTTGACATGCATGGGTCATGCATGACCGTATGGATAAGTGTTGACAAGCCTTTGGTCCCTATATATAAGTAATGGAAAGCCATGACCACAGGTGAACCGATTAAGAGCTTAATGAAGGAATTTGACTTTTTGGAGTTATCGCCACTATGCACACTGATGTTGACTTTTGACATTGTGTTGACTTTTTGACAGTTGAATAATGATGTTAGCATCTCTGACTTTTTAGTTAAACACTTAGGAATGAAGGATGTGGATTGTGATATATTATGTTATGGAACTTAGGTGATTCGACGTAAGAGTGTAGGAATTCTATCAGTAACCGACATGTTTGTGAGACAGGTTAGTGTGCTCGCCTTACTGTATGATGTTGCATGCATAGACAGCTTGTATGATTGATTGTTGTGCTGCAGTTGTTTGATTAGTTCACTTGACTGTGGTAGTGTTTGTGATTACGGAAATGACAATATTGTGTCCCAGTGTTCTAAAAGGCGTGCCATGGCGTGAGGCGCGACTCTACCGTCCCGAAAACCCTCATGGCGGCGCTGCTAGGTGTGGCGCGTGACAAGGCGAGCCATGGCTCGAGTTTTTACTATTTGCAGGCCGTTTTTTCTTCTTTTTCTTGCATTTTTGATTGGGCATAAAACATTTGAGTTTTAGTTAACTTTTTGTTATTAGTTATTGATAAAACACTTCTAAAAACATGATATGTTTGATATAAATATATATTTACATATAATATAATTATACATTCCTATAAAATTACCGCCTTACATCACGCCTTGAAAAACGTCATGGCTCGCCAAGGCTCGTAAAATTGAGGCTTGATATTGCTGCCACGTCACGCCTTACACCATTTAGAACCTTGTCGTGTCCCGATAGGGTAGGACTGTGTCATGTCCTAATTATGCAATGTGATGTGGGTAGGATGATGTCGTGTCCTTCAAGGGTAGGATCGTACCGTGTCCCGATACTGGTAGTGATGTATGTTTCTTGCAGGGCCGATCCGTTGATTTTAGGGGCACTGTGCGAAGACTAGAAAGTGGGCCCTAAAATAGAATTTTTTTTTTACTAAAAACAATTCAATAATCATGATCGTGTTCAATACTTGGACCAAAATCTCAACTTTACACAAACCATAGAGATTAATGATGTAATTTACTCTAATTAGTATTGTGGCAGGATAACTAATGTTGAGAAGTCTTTTAAACTAATAATGTATAACGTTAAAATAGAATCGCAAACACATTTTTGCGTGCATTTTACTTTCAATGAGAAGTTATGTAAAATGAAATAATCTATGAATTGTTGGTGTGGCACAACATGGTATATATATTAAATGGGATTGGTATATATTATTGAAAAATTACAATGATGGAAAAACCTTCATCGGAAATAAAGTTACAATGGGCTTGCTATATATATATATTAAAAGCTGAGTAATAAGAAAGGCATGGAAAAAAATTTTAACACTTACCTACAACTAACAGGATTCGAAAATAAGACTTAACCATAGACGCCGGCCTCCCTTAGACCCTTACCAACTGATCCAAAGTACTTCTTGTGGAATAGTTACGTAAATTTAATAATTATACAGCATACATATAAAAATTTTGGGTCCCCTAGTTGACACGGCCCTGTGCGGTCGTACATCCCGCTCTTGTTCAGGGTCGGCCCTGGTTTCATGTATGATATTTGCGGAAACTCACTAAGCTGTGTGTTTACTCGTTTACTTTAAAACATTTTTAGGTACTTCTGGTGATAAATGGTAGGGCCCGGCATGACGATGGTTTTGTGACATCTTTTGACTTTGATTGAATGACTCATGATTTTGACACTTCTGCGACGTTATTTTTCTCATTGGAATTTTCAAATGGTTTTGTGACATCTTTTCACTCTGATTGAATGACGGATGGATTTTAATAATAATTCTAAAATCGACTTATGGTTTCTATTTAAAAAAAATAAGGAAAATTTGGTTGAATTTTTGGGGTGTTACAAATTTCAAAAACATACATCAGAATGACTGGTATTTTTAAAGAATGCTACTGCATATTTTGAAAGTAATTTAAACATTCTGGTAGAACGAATTACAAAATAATACTTATGAATTACGAAATCATACAAAATCATATTTTCAAGGCAGCCATTCGGTCAGAATGACTGCCTTGAAATCAAATTTTGGCAATGTTTTAAAAATCGGGTTAACCCGGCCGGCCGAACCGGTTGGACCGTGAACCGGTGAAGACAGCGGGTCAATTATGACCGGTTTTTTATTAATTTCCGACTCGGATTGAACCGGCCGGTTTTCTCAAAAAGCCGGTTGAACCGGTGATCCGGAACCGGGTTGACCCGATGGTTGGAAAAAAGATTAGAATTTGAACTTTAAAAACTTGGTTAAAGAGTTTAAAACTCAAAATTTTAAGATCAGTTCACCATTAGTTCGTCAAATTTAATAAAATTTGTCTTATATAAGCCGGATAAAATATATTTTTTGATATAAAAAATAGTAATTATATTGTTTATGCTTTATAAATATATAATTATGCTTAAAAATATAAAATATCTAAGAAATGTAAAAACCGGGTTGACCCGGCGGTTGAACCGGTTGGAGCGGCTGCCCCGTGATCCGGTCACCATAACGGATCAACTAAAAACCCAGGTTTTAAAACATTGAATTTTGAGACTTCTTCTTTATTTTTTGTATGTTTTGAATGACATTCTATATATATATCATTTTGTATGTCACGTGCAACCATAAATTATGGATGCTAAGCTTGCCTTTAACTTCTATTACTTCTATAATAAAAGAAATTTCAAAATAGTGTAAGATCGTTCTGGGTTTCATGGGTGGCATCGCTAAACATATTCTCTTGTTTTATGCAGGTATTAATTTATAAAATAGGTTATGTTTTACTATAAAATATCCACAGCTGGACGTTAACTTCTATATAGTTATAAGTGTAAATTACAAAGGAATGGCATTTGTGGTTACCTAAAATTACAAGTTTGGTGCATTTTCTTAAATCTTTACATATAGTCATCTTAACTTTGTTTTTTGTTTCGTTAATGGCCCTCACACATGCAATATGAGGCTATGAGCTTTTTATCTTCTTTTATCCGCACTTCTAATATGCGTTGGTTACTATTGTGTATTCGGAAAGAAAGTGAAATCTCAGAACATGGATTATTGTCTCATTTAACCAGGTAATTAAACCTTTGATGAATATCAACAATCAAATCCAAAAAAATGATCTTATATGAATCACTTGTATCAAAGCCAACTGAAAATTAATTGGTATCAAATCAATTATAAATTTGAACTACAAAACAAGAAGCAACAAAATCCTCAAAAGAAATTAGTCAGCGATGGCATATGAAAAAAAAGACTTATTTCTAAATAAAGAAACGTACATGCGATTGCAATGATCGTTAATTAAAATCACGAAGCTATATCAAATACCTTGTCTTCATTCACAAGAACCTACTACTCACGACCGCCTTTTTGTCCTGAATGTATGATTTAAAGGACATTCTATTGCTTTTCCAAAAGTGGGTGGCTGGATGTGCAACTTTTGGGAAGGAGACGATTAGTAAAATGTATATGCCAAATGTTGAAAAAGGATGGAAAACCAAAGGTAATGACATCCACAACCAATTGAATTTTATAGAGTTCAATGAATTATGAGAGCATTATCCTTCTTTTTTTATGTATTTCTATCATTTTGTTTTCCTACAATGCATTCTACACAGTCCAATCAAAACATATTTGAAAAAAGCTCATTGATTATAAAACCTAATTTATGACATTTATTTTGGAATTAAACCGTTTAGTTTTCTCATTAACCATTGAACTATATACTCTAATATACTCTAATGTAACATTCCACTATGGTTAAGTCTAAATAATCCATTAATTGATGGGTTAATGAACTAAATGGGTAACGAACTCTTGCTTTTGTCCACAATTATGTAATAATGTTTTTTTTTTTTACACTTTTACCCATCAAACTTGTGGTGACCGTTTAAAAAAAGGTAATATGACCCACAATTGTAGGTTTTTGCTGATTTGGGTATTATCGTATATTATATGGCATTATCATGTATTACGTGGCATTACGGAAATATTATGTAACCATTAACTTAAATTACGTGGCAAATGCACGACCTAAGCTTAACCCGGGTGTGACCCATTTTTCCAAATGGTTCTACCCATGACCCAACTCTACCCTAACCCAAAATCCTACCCTAACCCGGTTCACCCTTTCTCTCTTTCCCTCTTCTCCCTCACGCGAACAGCAAACCTCTCGTACCCCCATCCCCCATCTCCAGCCTTCTTCTCCGGCCAAGACCACAACCGAGCACCGCCTCCGCCTTCAAAACCTGCATCACCCTCCCTCTCCTCTCGCCCCCGCTACCCTCCTCCTCCTTTTCACCACTCGCGATCTGCTTCCACTTCTTTCCCCCCGATCGAACCCTAGCCACCTGCTTGCACCACCGTCCTCTCCTTGCTACTCTCACCTTCTCCCTTTCTCTCCCTCACTCGCGAACAGCTGCTACCAACGGATCGAGCCCAAACCGACCAAGTCGCCGCCTGCAACGTCCGATTCAGCCCACCTAGCCGCCGGTTCTCGCTACACAACCACCGGTTCCGAGCTCCGGTGGCCATCCGCAGCAAACCCCTGCCCCCATTTTCCAATCTGCAACCTGTTGAGTCGACTTGGTCATCTCGGCAAGCTGACTCAGTGAATCGGGCCGAGTCGGGTATCATAAGTTTGATGGGTAATGCCACGTTCCGTAATGCCACGTAATATACGATAATATCCAAATTAGCAAAAACCTACAATTGTGAGTCATATTACCATTTTTTAAACGGTCACCATAAGTTTGATGGGTAAAAGTGTACAAAAAAACATTCTTACCTAAATGTGGACAAAAACAAGAGTTCGTTACTCATTTAGTTCATTAACCCTTAATTGATTTTCAACTAGACATTTGGTCTAGATCTAATATTGTGAATAATAATTATAAATGGTCTAGTGTTAGTGTTAGATCTAATATCGTGAATAATAACTATAAATGGTCTAGTGTTAGATGGGGGTATATGGGACCCGTTTAGATATAATATTGTAAATAATAATTATCCATATAAAAATATAAAAGATAGCTAGGAAATGATAAACCAAAAACCTTGTGGTCTAGCAGCACAGGCGAATGCAAGGCCTCTTTGAGGTCTTGGGTTCAAATCCCACTAGGGGATTAGGTAGATTAAGATATAGGTATAGGTGTTGTAATATTTTCACGTTTAAAAAAAACTAGGAAATGATAAAAAGTCATTTTACATGAGTGAGGGACTATTATTATCAAATACAAAAACCAAAATCACTTAATCAGGGATGACTATGGAAAAATTTCAAAAACTAGACCAAACTTGTGATTTTGGGTAAAGCAAATAGACCGTTCTTGAAATTTACTCTAATTTAAATTCAAAATAATATAAAATTGTTTTAAACATTCGTCTGGAAACAATATGCTAGACTATTTGGTATGCAATCAATCGAACCAAATATATGCATGTAACAATCCTTTGTGGAATTGAATATGCGATTATTAATATGAATCCCAAACAGTGAGCCAGTTCCAAGTATCATACTTGTGAAAGTAATTTATGATTTAACGAGGACAAGAAAACACAGCCAATTTTGCAAACGCACTTTCAGATGTCTTCAACATATGCAAGAAGCGCTTCGTCCTTTTGTAAGATGGCCATTTCTTCTTTTTGCAGGCGAACTAGTGCTTCAATACCATCTCTGGATGGAGTATCCATCAGAAGTACACAATTGTCATTCACATCAGGAAATCGTACCATTATTTCTACCGGCTTTCCCCATCCAAAATCCAATTCGTAAAGCGGAAGAGTACTACTACACAAGCTTGAAAAAGTATAAGCTCGAGTTTCATGATCACCCGCTAACATGGAGAATCTGCTCAACTGATCTCCAGCTGCTTCTTGCACATCTCTTAGTCCTTCTAGCTCCTTCATCCCTTTCCTCAACTTAGCAATCACGTCATTCAGCTTGATTTCACCTGAATCCGCCATGTTTACTATCACCATGGTACTTATGTTTCCCGCTGCTATTTCAGGAACGTTTTTTATTATTTTATTCCTCATGTTCACCGACAGGAACAAGTTTGATGGCTTTGAAGAGCCGGACTTTGTTGTCGCTGCACCCGCTGCACATTTAAAGAGCAGAGATGTTACCAATTCGACCCGAGTCGGGTTCATTGGAGTTGTTGTCATGGCGTTAACCTTCATTTTGAGCTCATTCAGTTTTGAATTCGGGAAGACGAATCTCTTTCGTGTATAGTTAAGTTTCTCTATGCCTTTTAAAACAAACCCAGGCATTTTGGTGTCACTTATGGATGAAAGGATGAAACTTGGATTTATGGGCGATCCACCACGTGCAACACTAGCCCAGTGGTTAAAGAAGTTGACCATCGTGAATCCATCACCGACCTTGTGGGATATGGAGACAGCAACAGCGGCTCCACCATCAGTGAAATGGTTAACTTGGACCTCCACCAAGTTAGAGCTAGTGACGTCAACGCTACAACCTAGACCACTAGGAATGAGTTGATCCACGATTTCTTCTTTCTCTTTCTCGAGAATGAAGTCTTGGAATCGGGAATCAATAGAAGCTTCCAAGAACTGAACTCCTTCGTCGTTACAGTTGATGTGATTCACATGAGGCCCGAGGAACCTACCCGCGAACGGATAGTATTGTGTTAAAGACTCCGATAACGACTTCTTTAGGATGTTGGTTTGTTCATTGTTGTAGTTTGGGAAGAAAAAAACTATTGGCATGTGAATGTGGGCGGCAAACTGATCGAGCAATGAAAGATGATGCGTTTTGAGGTGCGAAGGTGTTGGGGACGATGGTTTAACGAGTTCTCGAGATATGATTGTGTGAAGTTGCCTCATCCTTCCAAACTTTTGGAGCTTTGCCATAATCATTTTCACTTATGGATAGGAATACGAAGATGTGACCAATCTTTTTGAGGGGTCTTCCTCCACATATTGAATGTAATTTTTCGAATTTTTTAACAAAATAAATAGGGTTGCATGGTATCCATTTGAGTGGTGTCCCAACTCCAATTGCCCCAATTCATGTATGCATCGGCCCTATACGTGGTAGATAATATAAGTATCTCTTTTACCATTTTATGATTCCTAGATATGTATAGTACATTTCCTTGTATATGTCGTAAATATGTTCTCTTCTACATCATCGTTTTGTAATCGAGCTCCTTTTCATTGGAATCAAGCCTTCGGCAAGTCTTGTTGTCTTGAATATTGCTGAAGCAATACTTTATACTTGCAATTTCCGAAATTCTAGATAAGCAATAAATTCTTATAAAAGTCGGGCTCATCCTCCGGTCAAAAACATTACAATCTTTATAAATATATTCTTATATAATCTTGAAGGAATAAAATAATAAACTTTTTTGTACACTTACGGTCTCTAAATGAAAAAATCGTTCTTTAGGCCATCAGGTGTCATCTCTCTCCTGAACTCACTTTTTAGTCTGCCGCCTCAGCATCCAGTCAGCATTTCTCTCTCATCGCCTTACCCCGGAAATGCTCACCTCTCACTACCTCTCACTTTTTAATTTAAAAACTATATTAAAAATAAAATAAAAACACAACAAATAATTTCTTCAAGATAAAATACTTCATTAAAACCACAAAATACGATAAATTAAAAGACAAAATACGATAATTCAAACACAAATGTGTGTGTATTGATGTGTATTTGAAAATGTGTGTGTATTGATGTGTATGTGAGAAATATGTGTGTATTGATGTGTATTTGAAAAAATATGTGAGATGTGGATGTATTTATATGTGTTTTTGAAAAATTAATTTTTTTTAAAGAACTAACCGTTTGAAAACGGTCAAAAAATTTTGAAATGGCAATTCGTCGCACGACGTTCACAGCTCGCGCGGGGACAGAATGCGAGGGTGTCGCACAGGCGGGGCGGTGTTCATCGCGCTTGTCGTGCTCGTCGGGCTCGGGCTCTCACAGGCACACCGGTAGGCCTTATATATCATTATGCCTGTATAACCGATTCTTATTGCATAAAAATGAAAAAGATATTTGATCAGCTATAATTGGTTTACTAGTTTCAATTTTAAGATATTTGAAAAAGATATTTAACTATTGTAAATTTTTATTTTTTTAAAACACTATATATACAGTAAGCAATCTATAAAAATGCAGATAATTGGTTTACTAGTTTCAAATTTAACGTAAAATAATAGTTTGAAGTTCTTTCATAGCATATGCACTATATTTTACTGCTTATAAATCAACCCCCTAAATCAAGAATCCCATCTTGTTTAAGGCGGCAAAAGTTTCCTGCTGTGAACTTACCCTTTTGTCCTCGTAGACAAGATCAAATAGTGTGGCTAATAATCTTATGCAAATTGATCGGTACCTTTTTGGCATGTATGCGACACGCCGATTACAGAAAAAGACACCATCTAAAGTTGGTTTTAATTTTAATTAGTTTTAAACGGGCAACAACGACAATATTAATTATTTGATGGTTTCTCTGAAAAAAATATGCTATTGCGGATGCTCCGAGACATCTTCATCTGTAATTCAACAACATAATAATAAGAATTAAAAAGAAAAAGAATATACCAAGCCGGGCCTGACGTACTGTGAGAACCATGCTCATCAAAGGTTGATCCTAACAATCTTTTACATGGTCCGATTGTTTTATAAAATTATCTATTGACTAGTTATATTATATAATCATTAAAAACTAATAAAATAATAAATAATAATAATGAAATCTTTTGTTTTTGTAAATTTAAAATAAGTTACTATACTTTTATAAGTTTAAAAATTGTAATCCTGATTAATGATAAGATTATTTTATAATATATTAGTGGGTTTGTTAGACTTGGTTCGGTTAAAAAAAATGATACAACTTAAATTGGTTGATTTGTGTATATTGATGAAAATGAATTAGTGTTTGATAAAAAGTTCGGTTAAATTGGTTTGTTAATAAATATATTCTAAGATGTCATGCCTTGTAATTTTTTTTTTCCGAATACAGATTCTTTATAAAATATTATTTTAAGTGATTCTTATATTGTCATAGATAAGATCAACAACGCGAAACAACAAACTAGGACATCAATATTTGTTAGTTAGGCCATCTATATAAAGACCAATGTTCGTAATCTTTCAAAAGCTAGGCAACATTGTTTTGTTACGATTTACGAAGACGATGATGATTTGGAAAAAGGAGATGCTTTACTTGCTTGTACGGAACAACTACGACATAGTATTAGTCGTACTTCTTTCTTGGTTGGTCTGGAGATTTGTTTCCAAAAAGCCGAGGAAATCAGGGGCCTCAGGGGGCACCATCCCCGGACGGCTTGGTCTTCCTCTCATTGGCGAAACCTTCTCCCTTCTTTCGGCTTCTAACAGTACAAAAGGCTGCTATGATTTTGTTCGTATTCGGAGGCTATGGTAATCTTTTTCTCATATATGTAACATTTTTAATGCTATTGCTCCTGCAACTAACAAAAAAATGGTACCGTTTTATTTGGTACAGCTTTTATATATGTAGTTGGGTGAGACCGTCAATCTCCTTCGCAAGATTCTTATTTATACACTTCCTATTCATAATAATCATTTGTTTTGGATGAGTTTTATAAAAAAAAAAAACGTATATATATATACAGCATCTAATAATTATAAAGGTTTCTAGTAAATATTAATATCAAAAAGTAAATTGATAAATTATGATATTGCTATTTCTATTATTAAATCATTAATATTTATGACATTATATCTCAAATACAATATTCACCATTAATAGACATAATAAACAGTATTTTTAGTACTCTTTTTTTTTTATTTCATTTAAGAAATATTTACATAAAATAAGACACATTCTAAGACTGAATGAAGCGGGTAACCCGCACATCGGGGGCTCCGACGTGGCACAGGAAACCTATGCGGGTACACCGTCCCTATTGGGTGGTTGACCCGGGTTGCCTTTTGGGCTGAGGTCCTGATGCTGCACGGTATCACACAATCAATTTTCAACGTGAATAAGGACAGAATTGTCTAGTTCAAGACTACTTTGCCGATGACGCCGTCTACGCCTCTAAGTTCCGGCGAAGGTTCCGAATGAGTAAACAATTGTTTTTACGCATTGTTGCCGATTTGGAATCACAATATAGTTATTTCCAACAACGGTTGTGCGCAAGAGGTGTAAAGGATTTTTGTCAATACAGAAATGCACATCGGCAGTACGACAATTAGGATTCAGTTTAGGAGGTGCATCGTCGGATTATATATATATATATATATATATATATATATATATATATATATATATATATATATATATATATATATATATATATATATATATATATATATATATATATATATATATATATATATATATATATATATATATATATATATATATATATATATATATATATATATATATATATATATATATATATATATATCTGAAAGAACGTCACTGGAGACACTTTACAAGTTTGCAAAGACTATCATGTCTGTTATGGGAAACAATATTTGCGTAAGCCAACTATCAACGACATGCATCAACTGTATACGGCACACGAAAACAGGCATGGGTTACCAGGGATGATCGACAACATTGATTGTATGTTCGTAATTGTATATTACCAATATGTATTTAAGTGTAATGGATTAATTTGTTGACCAAATGTGATCTTGACAAACATTAAACAAGTAAGGAAGGTGCAGAGTGCACACTTGTTTGAATTTCATCAAGATTCAAATACACTGTCATTAACGGGGGTCCGGGGGTAGCGACCCTGGTAGCGGGGTCCAAAGGGCGGCAGTCCCTGGCGGGGTCCAAGGGGAAGAGCCCCATGGCTGGGGTCGAAATTCATTTTGGGCTATGTTGCTACATCAAAAATGCATCAGAAATTCGTTTTTGACAAAAGTAGCCTGATTTCTGAATTTTGTGATCACACGACCCGTGTGAGCACAAAGCTAAATGAAAATAGATTGTATTTTGACATTACACGACCCATGTGAGATCACACAACTCGTGTGAATGTCAAGGCAATTTGTGACAGAAACTTTTCCGAGAAAGTATATGACCCGTGTAGATCTACACGACCCGTGTACGGGACAAAGTAATTTGAATCAGAAACATTACACAACCCGTGTCATATTACACGACGTGTGTAACGTGCTCAGTGACAGTTTTTGACAAGTTTTATAGCCTTTTTGGTTATTTTTCTAGTACGAAATGCATATCTTTCTCTCATTTTCTGTTCTAGAATTCACTCTGAATCTTATCCAATCAAAGATTCAATAGTACCGTTGAAATACTTTGATTTGAAAGTGTTTCAACACGATTTTTCAGAGATCCAAGTCATTGTTTATCCCCATTTCTAACATTGTATGCATTGGTCGTGGGCTATGTGCCCAAATGTATGGCGTTATCAGTTTATCTTGGGGGACCACAAAAAGCTGATGATAATTTTAGAAGCGGTGGCATCGACAGATCTTTGGTTTTGGCATGATTTTTTCGAAGTTTCGGGGTCTAACAACGACATCAATGTGTTCGATTAATTCCCCGTATTCACCGATATATTTCAGGGAATCGCTCTTGACTTGCTTTTCGTAGTGAAAGGCATATCATACAAACAAGGTTATTATTTGACCGATGGAATTTATCCTGAATATTGTGTTTTTGTTAAAGCATGGTCCTATTCGAACGACGAAAAACTTTTGAGGTTTAAGGCGGTACAAAAAGGAGCAGGAAGGATATAGAATGAGCGCTCGGTGTTCTCAAAAGACGTTTTCACATAGTTAGCAATCCGGTACATACCTAGGACGACAGAAAAATTAAAGCGATAATGTACTCGTGCATCATATTACACAATATGATTTTAGAAGACGAAGGGAAATGATATGCCGGTTTGATGAAAACGAAATTTTGACACATCGTGAACCACTCAGTTTTGACAGAGCATAATACCTAGCAAATTGAGTGGAGGTACGCAACCGCGAGTTGCATCACAACCTTTGAGTTGATTTTTCGGTGCATGTTTGCAAGAACGATATTGAAAGCATCGACATTTTAGTTGATGAGTTGTTTGCGTCGACTGATAATGAATCGGAAAAGTATATCAAAGACGACGAAGATGAGCTTTAGGATAACGACTCCAACGGCAATTCGTATGGCTCGGAGGATTGACGTGTGTAGTTCGTATCTTGTGTAATGTCGTTTTAGTTGCCGTTTTTTTACATTTTTTGTTTGTTCGTGTTTTTTAGTTTGTAGTTTATGTTTGCAATTTTATATTCTTAATTGATGAAGTGTTTTGTTTTTTAAAAATTGAATTTTCAATTAGTGTATTTAATATTTCCAATTTAGATTAATTTAATTATATTATTTATTTAATTAAAAAACTGAGTGGTACTGAGAGTTTATCATTTCTGAAATTGAAGGGGATGAGAGGTTAGTAATGGTTTATTAAAGTAGCGCCTACGTGACGAGTAAAAAATGAGTGTCAGTGTGATGTTTTCACCACTCCACTTCTATTGGTCTAATGACATGAAATTTACCTTCTCATTTAAAAGGTAGGTGTCTGATTCCCACAGTCAACACTTCTGTATGATTTTTTATACATTTTCGGGCATAATTTATGTGCTATTACAAATTTGGTTTACATATTTATCTAAATTTTAAATATTTACTAATAGTTTTTATTTTTATGCATTTAGCACATCTTTAATTTCTTATTATAAACTTATCCCAACCTATTTTTATAAGTTTTTATAAATTTACTAGTAGTTTTTGCAAAAAAATTTCGAAAGTACTCGTGTGGGCTGTGATACATCTAAGACTCTCACGTGCTCATGCCATTGGTGTGGGCGTGACATGTCATGTGGAAATGGTGTGAAACACCGCCCCTATTGTGTTGACTACACTAGCGTTGCTAGCTATGGATGTAGAGACGTTGGCCAATGTCACACACACTCTCTCTATTTCTTTTTCTATCTATCTTTATCTCTATCTCTCTTTTGCTTATGCTCTCTTTAATAATAATTTATTACATAAAAAATAAAAAACAAAAGGAAAACAGTAATGTGGAGTGATGGGTATCTTATAAGTGGTGTGGTAGAGAAGTGGAGATGAGATGACGGTAATGTGGTAGCACTTTTGGTGTAGGTATGGAATGACCATACCTTATAGCCTATGTTGTACAAGGTACTTGTTTCTCACGGTAGGACGTGGATCGACCATGACGAGACTCGACTTCTCCATTTACTATTTCTATTAAAATTTATATTTAAAAAATTAAAAATAGAATATTTAAAAATAAGAGGCATGGATTTGTTTGTTTTAATAATATTATTTATGCTATAATATCAATGGATATTTAGCCTAGTATTATCAAATGTTATTGGATTGATATCTGTATTAGCCATCTAAAACACTTATGTCTATTATTATATTATTATTTTATTTTTTATTATAAAGTTAATATATAATTTTCAATTGATTTTCAAAATACAAAAAAATATATTATTTACAATAAGATAGTATTAAACCTGTTTACATGATGAGGATCAAGATCTTCTTTTCCTACTCATATATAGGGGTGTCAAAAAAGTCTGAACCCGACCGACTCGACCCGATCCGAAGCCGAATAAGATACTTAGGGTCGGGTTGAATAGAGTCAAAAATTTTAATCAGTTTATTCGGGTTAACCGAACAAAGCCGAATTACATTTAGGGTTGGGTTTAGGGTTGATTTTTAAGAAAAAGATTAGGTTTCAAATTAACCCGAATAACGTATACAACTTTTTTGTATTTTAGTCCACCTCACTTCTTCTCTATATATACAATACAAACATTATAAAACTCGTCCAATAGAAACTTGTAATCTCGTCGTCTTCATTAGACTCATCTTTTCCACACTAAGGCTTCTACATTATATACTTAAGCTCCCACATATACGGTAGAAATATAGAAAGTTTAATATGATAATTTGTGTATATGCTCGTAGAGTACCATCAACTGAAAGTGAAATTGAAATTTTTTTCTACCGATTTACTAAAATGGCACAATATTAATCAATTTTATATTTTAAGTCCCTATACTAATATACTAAAGCTCCCACATATATGAATGATGATGTTTAATAAAATATACACATTTATTTTTTTCCTTATGCTTTGTTTATATTTGTAATATGTTATAATTTTTAATTAATATATATCAATTTTTTAGAATGTGTACATTATTTGGGGGTTATATTATAAAATAATCAAATTAATATGGTAAAAGATAATTATTTATGTTAAACCATATTATTTAATCGACCTCAATTATAACATAATATCGATGATTAAAATGAATTATGTGCACAGGCATGGAAACTGGTTCAAGACACGACTATTTGGCAAAGTTCATGTATTTGTCCCAAGTGTTGCAGGTGCAAAAACAATTTTGACAAATGAATTTAAGTTATTCAACAAATGTTTGGTGAAATCAATGGCAGATGCTGTTGGGAAGAAAAGCTTGCTTTGTGTACCAATTGAGAGTCACAAACGAATTAGACGACTTCTTTCTGGTCCTTTCTCCATGGAATCCTTGTCCCAATTCGTTCATAAATTTGATAAGTTATTGTCCGAAAGATTTAGGATTTTGGCAGAAGATGGCAAGAGTTTTGTGGTTCTTGACTTCAGCATGAAGGTAACTAGGGCACTTGGTTTCCTTGATCAGAAAAACTTTTCAATCTTTGTTCATTAACAACTAATCCTTCAGATAGCATTTGATGCAATGTGCAACATGCTGATGAGCATCACAGACGAATCCATGCTAAGAAAAATAGAACAAGATAGCACATCTATCTCTAATGCAATGCTCTCAATTCCAGTCATGATTCCTGGCACTAGATACTATAAAGGAATGAAGGTAGAGAATATCATTTCATATTTCTAATAAGATGTTGTAACAAAGTCAACAACTTTCAATGTAGGCACGTGAAAGACTTATGAAACTTTTTAAAGATATGATTGCTAGTAGACGCAATAGCAAAGAGCCTCATGAAGACTTCTTACAGTCGATGTTAGAGAGAGATTCGTTTCCACCTGATGAGAAGCTTGATGATTCAGAGATTATGGATAACATGTTAACATTGATATTAGCTGGGCAGACAACCACTGCAGCTGCATTGATGTGGAGCGTTAAGTTCTTAGATGAGAACAAAGAAGTCCAAAACATGTTAAGAGTAAGTAGCAATCACCAAATTTCTAGCATATAGATGATGATGCATAATTAGGCCTACTTTGGGCCTGTTTCTGTATTAGTATGTTGATACCATAAAAGATATAAAAGATAATTGCTTGCCTTTCTCATTCCATGACAAATGATATATATACACGTACAAAAGGCCAATCGGGCCTGAGCAAGAATGCGCTATACATAGGCTATACATGGATCAACTATAACAGGCCCAAGAATGGGCTATACATAGGCTATACATGGATCAACTATAACATAAACATACTAGTTATACTAAATACAATACTGACTAATAGTTCTCCCGTTAACTTGTATATATCTCTTTAGTATAAATATATCGTTTCATGAGGAAAAACATTATAATAGACTATCATAGTGATCCTTGTAATCTCTAGCTTTCTTTCCTAATATAAACATCCTCTTTCATTCACCGACCCCATATATGATTTCCATGGCCATCAGCGGCTCTTCACTTTAGGTTTATGACATCATCACAACAGTATGCATGTTTTATAAGTTGATTTTGTTTTCATATATTTTGTTTTTATTCGTATTTTTAAGATTGTTTTGTTACAAATTCGTTTTTCAAATTTCTTTCATGTGTGGTTTTATGATTGCGGGATTGTTAAAAATATATAAGATTTCATATTTTATATATCCTTATTTACAAACCAAAATTACATACTTTATATAATTAAATTTAATTATATTGTAAATTATGTTATACACACACACATAATGTTCTGATTAAAGTGAAATAACAGGAAGAGCAATTGTTGATACTCAGAAATAAATCAGAAGGGGCTGCACTTTCTATCGAGGATCTTAACAAGATGTCTTACGGATCAAAGGTTAATAATATTCTATTAGAAGCTTGTATAATATTGTTATTGTTACATATTGGTCCTATTTAACAAGATGTCTTACAATCCTAAAGGTTAATAACATGCTATTAGAAGCTTGTCTAATATTATTATTGTTACATATTGATCTTAAATAGATAATCTATTAAAGATGTTCTATTATTATGGGGCTATTTTAGGTTGTCAAAGAGACGTTAAGAATGTCAAATGTGTTGCTATGGTTCCCACGCATTGTGCTTGACGACTGCAAAATTCAGGGTAAGTACTTATTTCATTTCTTAATAACAAGGAAAAAATGTATTTACATGGAACATGTCGAAACTTGTTGAACCTTTTGGATTTATGGAAATACAAACATAGGTAATTGTCATCTATAAGAACATAATGAAAAATCAATTTTTGTTTCTAATTTCTTGAGGGGTGAATGCAATAACTGTGGAATATTGTTTGAGAGGCGATACAACGTAATATACTACGTTACAAAACCAATAATATAGGAAAAAATAGATTATTTTTGTTAGGGATTAAGCACTTTTATGAACACATACACAAACAGAATTATCTAGGCAATTAGAGACACCAGAAAAATAAGAACACAAATTTAATTGGTTTACTTAACTAGGATAATCAAGTTACGTCTACTATAGAACTAGAGAGAAATTTTTGTTTCTAGAACTAGGATAATCAAGTTACCTCTACTACATAATGAAAAATCAAATTTTGTTTCTAATTTCTTGAGGGGTTAATGCAATAATTGTTACAAGACCAATAATACACGAAAATATAGATTATTTTTATTAGGGATTAAGCACTTTTGATGAACACACACAACCATAATTATCTAGGAAATTAGAGACACAAGAAAAATAAGAACACAAGAATTTAATTGGTTTACTTAACTAGGATAATCAAGTTACGTCTACTATAGAACTAGGGAGAAATTTTATTGATAATCTTCGATATACATCTTTGACAACATATTGGGGTTACAATAAATGCGATGCATTAATATAGAGTTGTTGACCTAAAATATTTTTGCATCGGGGGCCATGGGCTGATGACATAACTGACATAGACAGGCAAAATTGTCCTCGAACTTACTAAGTCATAGACAGGCTTATAATCGTACCAAAATTGTCCTCCAAGTTACTAAATCAGAACGAGGTTCATAACTAGAAATACTTTTGCCCCACAGATCCCAGTCGTTGATACAATCAAAAATAAACCTTAAACGCACTAATTAGCTAGGACAAGTAAGGCTCGAATCCACGAGGAGCTTATGGTTAACAACTAGTTCTAACAAACTTAAAAGTAAACAAATTCAGAAAACAATGCTTGCAAAGGTTTGATTCAATAATAAAAAGAAGTGATCGTTTCACTTTGATTCCTAAACAATGTACTATATCATATTCTACTAATTTTGAGTTCATTCAGGTCACATAGACATAACTGTACTGCTACTACTGGTTAAACCTGGGATCAAACTATGTAAAAGTCGCACCCTCCGTCCTACACACCACTGTGGATGATTTGGCACGGTGGGGAAGATTACAATAGAGCTGTCTTACACTCAATCAAGCAACAATTTAGGAACAAGTAATGGAAATCTAATCATATGATTGAAAAATAAACAATCCAAATACTGTGTTCATGAATCTAAAAGGTTCAAATCTAAAACAATACTGAAAAAGAAATAAAAAAGGCCAAGCGTCCTAGGCCAGCATCTCAGACGCCACCTGAGACGCTGAGGGTATTTCACAGCTTCTTACGACGACCAGCATTCCTCGCTGATACGTTCCAAAAACGCCAGGCATCCTAAGCCAGCGTCTCATACACCACCTAGGACGCTGATGGGGCTTCATTGGCGTTCCAGCTCTGCTTTGCTCTCCAAAATGGCCCAGAGTTCCAGGTCAGCATCTGGGATGCTGCTTGGGATGTTGGTTTCTTTCTTCAGCTTCCGGTGTCCGTTTAATGCGCAGTTTTCGCTTAAAATTCCCGTTTTTAATCCCTGCATGTATTTCACTCAATTCCATCAAAAGTAGGGTCATTCTTGGTTAAACGAAGCTTAATTTATCATGTTAATCATATTTTATGGTAAACCAAAATGGCCTGATCACCTGCCAAGGGTCAATATGAAGATATATACAGAAATCGTTACTCAATACATTCTCTTCATACCGAGGCTCTACTCCACGCTTCTTTTATTATCTCACTATTAATGTTTCTATGCTGAAGCTTTGCTTTCTTTTCAAAAGTAAAGACCTCTATCTCTGATTGTTACAGAAGCTTAGCATCTATCCTCAGCCGAGACATCACTAAGGTCCAAAGCCTCTCCTTAGAAACTTCTCTTGTTAGACCAGACTCCGCATCTCAACAATTTTTGGAAATTCTTTTTTAGGCTATTCAAAATTAGAAATGTGTAGATGTGTTTATGGAAATTGTCAAGTAAACAAAGATGAAAGAAAGACTTGCAATTTTGTGAAAATTATTGAGTATTTAGTACTTGTAAACATCTTCCTACTTATATTCTAAATCTAGCTTTTAGATAAACCTCATAACGAATTAGAAGATGGAGTATGTTGCGTTGTATAATTTAATTGGAATTTGATTTTATTGATGATGAGAAACTTTTGTCTCATTTAATCCAATTAGAATGTCATTACCTTAAGTAACATGAATCTTAGACTCAATAGTTATATCTTGTAAAAAATACTAATTTTTTGCAATTAGACAGTTTCTTTGAAAAAAAATTTATGTTAAAGTATGCAAATAGAAAAAGAATTCCAGTGCTTTTAGAAAGTATCTACTGAAATCCGAAACAGCCATTTCGAAAATGGTGGATAGTTTTGCAACTATTTAAAAATTAGGTTAATTCTCTGTATCTTTCAAAATCAGGTCGTCATCTTTTTGAGGATTCTTTTTCTTTGGATATGAAAGTTATGTGTTAATTCCAAAGTTATGTAGAGTTTTTTCTATTTAAACTTGTTCAAATTTATTTGTTTTTAAAGTTTTGTTAATATTAAAGTGATGTTGTTTTGTATAAGTTTATATAAGGGATACTATGGGAATTTCATGTTAGTGTATCCCACATTAGTGCGACACTGTCCTATAAGTTTGTATATATGTTGAAGTCTCCCCTGTCTCTCCACAAAGGCTCTTTTGGAGAGACACTATTGGGCTCCACATATATTTACATGGTATCAGAGCCGGTGTCCCGCACCCTTGTAACCTCATCGAGACTACGTCTCTGAGGGGGAGTGTTAGTGTATCCCACATTGGTGCGACACGGTCCTATAAGTTTGTATATATGTTGGAGTCTCCTTCTTTCCATAAGGGCTCTTTTGGAGATACACTCTTGGGCTCCACGTATATTTACATTTCATCATCTTCTTTTATCATGTTCTAGTTGTACCATACTCGTTACATAAAATCACTTAAGTCCAGTTTGTCATGTGTCACATGTACCAAATGATGCCTTAGTGAATCTAGCAAGACACAAGTATAGACTACACCTTTTCTGTCTTTAGGGCCGATTGTTAATATACTTTATCTCACCTCACTTCCTTGCTTAATATTGATTCTTGTACCATGCAGAGTTTGAGATAAAGAAAGGATGGCATGTTGATATTGATGCTACTCACATACACTATGATCCGACATTGTACAAAGATCCTTTGCAGTTTAATCCATCTAGATTTGATGTATTAGATTAACCATCTAGTTCCATTTTTAATCATAGAATATACAATTTCTCATGCAACAAGATATCCAAACTTGACAAGACTATTTACATCTCCAGGAAATACAGAAGCCATACAGTTATATACCTTTCGGATCAGGGCCCAGGACATGCTTGGGAATCAATATGGCAAAGGTGACAATGTTGGTGTTCCTGCACAGGCTAACCAGCGGATACAAGTGAGTTTTTTATCTCCTTTACCCACAATCTCCTTTTTGCTATTCATTTTCTCTACACAGTTTTCTACTCATTCTCGTAGGTGGACTGTCGATGATCAAGATCCTAGCCTAGAAAAGAAATCTCACATCCCTAGACTGAAGAGTGGAGTTCCCATTACATTAACAACCTTAAAAGATGATGGTTGAAACAATACCATGTTTAATGGCCATTAGTATCTCCCCATATCGTATGGGCAATCATGACTTATCAAAATCGGTTGGTCGCTAATATGGTGTTGTCTCCTTTTATTATAAATTCTTGCTAGTACATCTTACTAAGCCTTTGGTTGTCAATAAACCATGTTTCTGAAATCAATTAATGTATTCGGTCTATACAAAAATCAAAATACGAACTAAACATAAAGCTACACGGTGAAATACATAGGAACAACCATTTTAATCATTGGTTTCGATTTTTTTTACAAATTATATCAAAGTTGTAAGATGGACACTCTTATATTTTATAAATGGACATCCATTGTAGTTTTAGATTAAACCAAGTCATGTACAACAATGCATTATAACTGCAAGAAAGTGTAACAAGGAATGTGAGAAAGAAAAGGAATTGAGTAATATAAAGAAAGCCATAAATAATAACAATAACAGAAAAATACCAATATAATCATAAATAGACACAATTTCTATATAAAACCAAATCAACGACGTTTATAACAATTTATAAGAATGTTTAGCATGGAAACTAAGAAAATAAGGAAAAGATCATAAAACATAGACAAGAACCATAACAACATATAAAATACACGTTTACTACTTTCGTTGGTCTTTGGAGTTTTCCAGATAATACATGTCGCCAATCACTACTGTTGCGCTTCTCCACTCTCGATTCACCCGTAGTCAGTAGACATATCACACTGGCTAGAATCCACGGGTTTAAAGTTTGCTTCTTGTTAGTGGTCCTGCCCTTCTTTGGCGGTTCAACCCATGTTCTCGCCTTTTGCCTCCGCCAGTAACGCCGACAATTACATCTGAATTCGGTCTCCACCCTTATTTGGTTCTCTGGTCTTCGGTTTTGAAAAGTGGCCAAAAATCTTGAAAATATTTGTCTATTGGGGTGTTTGTTTTTTGTTTTTTGTTTGGTAAGAAATAAAAAACTAAGATAAAAAGTAATCACGAACGTTTGATAAAATTAATCTGATATATGTGATTGGTAGGGGTAACCGTTTTGTAACCACCTCAAAAACCGTCTAAACGCCTAATTTATTTAATGGTTGAGATTCATATTACCCTTCTTAGACGGGTGGAATACCCATCACGGGCACCGGCGTGATGCCACATCAGCCCCATCACGGACCGTGCACAAGGCCCCGGTAGCACCGTGATGGGCGTGATCGTGGTGGAAGGTGATGGGGATCACGGACGCACACAACCAATGAGAAAGGGGTTAGCGGTTGAACGGCTAGATTAAAAATAATTACTTTTTTTAAATAACCAACATATATATATATATATATATATATATATATATATATATATATATATATATATATATATATATATATATATATATATATATATATATATATATATATATATATATATATATATATATATATATATATATATATATATATAGGGTCAGGATCATGTGAGAATTCAAATATTCGTGAGATCTTGAGAACTCTTAAACCAGTTTTTATTTTTCAAAAAAAAAAAACTTAATTCATTAAGTCGCTTATATTTAAGACCCCTTTTAAAAAAAATTGAATAAAAAATGTGCATATACGAAATGTGCATATATGCATTTTTGTGCAAATATGTATATGTGCACATTTGTGCATATGTGCATCTTAAACAAAAAATGAACTTTTTTTTAATATTTTTTTGACAAAATGTCTTATATATAAGCGACTTAATGCATTAAGTCACAATTTTGAAAAAAAAAAATTATAGTCCAGGAGTTCTCAAGATCTCATGAATATATGAGTTCTCAAAAGAACCTAACTCTATATATATATATATATATATATATATATATATATATATATATATATATATATATATATATATATATATATATATATATATATATATATATATATATATATATATATATATATATATATATATATATATATACTAGCTGCGTACCCGCGCAATGCGGCGGACGGCGAGTAGCTTACTTTCGGCTATTTGTTTTTGCAAGATTTTGGGATCATTTTACGGGAATTCCATATGTTTGTTATAGAGATTTTTATCCAACACTTCAAAATAATAAAGACCTTGTGTCCTAATCTTAGTGGAGTACCCGCGCAATGCAACGGTCGTCGAAGGGGGCGGGGGGAGGCGGTGAATGGGTTTTTTTCAATGATTAATTAATTTTGACAAACGTTCATAATTTCTTTTCAGAAATATGTCATATTCTAAATAATATACAATGAATCAGAAAATAGTTTTTACCATAAAATGACATATACACTATTATATAAGTGGTTTCTTAATTTGAGTTTTGTTTTGGTGAGTTGTGGATATTAAAATGAGAAGATAAATTTTCAAATAATTTTGGGTAACAGGTGAAATATATCATCAATATCATATGAGAGAGATGATTAAAACGAAATAAGGAAAAATAAGAGGTAAAGTTAGAAAAATTTACCAAGGCTGGAAAGGAGGGTATTTTCGGAATTTATCAAATCAGACCACAATTAAAAAGCAGGACCCGGTTTTGAGAATACGGTGTGCGTGTTTTTTCTGATTTTTTTTTGAACAGCAATTTTATTAGAAAAGCCAACGGGATGCTGGCAAAACCGTAACTGAATACAAACAAACACATCTGAAACAAGGTGGAAATACATAACATATATCTAAAATAAATGAGAACTCCAAACCCAAAAAAAATCGCAGCAGCAACTCCAAATGTTTTTTCTGATTATACGCTTTTCTCTCTCTCTCTCTCTCGAATACAAAAAACACGCACCCACAAACTCCCAAATCAGGAATCGAGAGTTTAGTGAGGGAAGAAGAAATCGGGAAGGGAATCATGAGGCACAAATCAGAGGAAAAGATCAGGAGGAACAAATCAGAGAATCCAATCACAAACACACTCTCGATTTTGTGTGTGTAGCTGCGACCTCCATTCAGTACCACCGCCTCTATTGAGATTTGGTTCACAGCCTTCGATCTGGCGGATTTAGACGGTTGTGATCGGACACGCGTTCGATCTGCTTCACCGACCGCCTCCATTGGCTATACCGATGACCATCTCCTGGAACGATTGAAGCTCTCCTTCTCCCGGTGACAACTGGCTCCCCTCCGACTGCAACGAACGGTGTCACATTCCATCACAGTCGAGCACTAACAGTTGCCTCCGACATATCCCGGCTTCCAAACCACCGCTATCGGCGAACAGCATAGGCTAAAGAAAACCATTACAGGTACAAAACCTGCACATGGCAAAGATCTTCGTGTTGGTACACTCGATTCGTTGTTAGCCCTCAGTGATGATCTACTTGAGGTCGTTTATTGTTTTTTAATTTTATTTCATCTTCATCGAAGGATTGGATGATTTGATTTAATGTGTATGGGATTATGCAGTCGAATACGTTTGTCGAATGGTTGAGTTTTGGTGCAGGAATTCGACAGCATGTATGGAGGTTTAATTTGCCGGTTCCATCGATGCTCCGCTTCTCTGCCAAAAATAACTCCACCTTCTACTTCTGCATCTGTCGATCTGTATCTCTCTACCTCTGCATCTGTTAATCTCGTTGTCACTCCCTCGAACTCTCTCCCGCCGATCCCGATCAAGTCATTCCATTGCTCCTTTGCTCCATTCCTTTGCTCCCGATCCCGATCAAGTCGTTCCGCCTCCTTGTCCTCCGATTGCAATTTCTTAAATTTCTTAGCATAATATAGCAGTCGGTTGTTTGGATCTGATTGCAATTTCTTAAATTTCTTAAATTTCAATTCCTTAAATTTCTTTGGATCTGATTGCATCCCACTTCGAACTTTGGATCTGATTGCAATTTCTTAAATTTCTTAAATGTCGATCTTTGGATCTGATTGTCAACTCTGTATATATGTTTTCTATACATATTTCGATCTTTGGATCTGATTGTCAATAATCGTTTTGTTTTTGATTTCATGTTTTAGAATATATATCATTTTTCTGACATTTACTAAGAATTGCAATTTTTTAAATTTCATTGTGAAATTAACAGGCTTAGCAGAAATCATGGTGAATGCCTGAACTTTTTCTTTTTTCTGTCGTTTTTTCCCTTGGCCATATAGTAATTGCTTATCGGGCTAGTTGCACAGCAAGATGAAAACTCATGCTTCATCGAATCGACCCTGAATCAGTAAATAATAACCATTTATTTGCCATCATTAGCATTTCATAAAATTATAGCAACCTGCAAAAAGAAATTTATTATCATTTTTGTGTTTATGTGCAGAAATTAAATAGGCATTATTAGAAGTACAGTAATTACTTTGAAAAGCTATGGAGAAACTATAACCTTGATGTTGTGCAGAATTTGAGTAGTCTATTTGAAATATTTTTTAAGTTTCTTATTTGGTAGAAATCAACTGATTCCTTTAATTGCGTAATTGTTTGTTTAGGTTCCAAGCTACGTGGATTTCGATACCTAGCACATGAAATTTTGATGGTGATTACAACCATACTCGAGTCAACACATAAAGAGAAACACAGGTATATACATACATACACGTAGTCACAAATAGAACCACGCATACACTCTAACACAGCCACACATACATACAAACAAATACACTAATGCAAACAACTTTTCTGAAATCGTGAAGCGTATTTCTTTTTGTCTTTAGATGGTAGAAGTTAACGATGGTAATGAAGCACCAGATTGTGGTGAAGAAGGTTGTGGAATGGAGGAAGATGGTGGTGCATGTGGCACTTATGCAGTGGTGACTGAATGATGTTGGTGACGACAGTGTTTGATGACTGGATGTTGGTGACGACAATAATTGATGCTAATGGCTTTAAGGATTTTTAGAGAGGGGTGTGGGATGGAATGGTATGTATATGTGTAATCAAATGTATGACATATATATATATATATATATTCTCATAAAGTAAATTTTTGAAATTTTGAAAACCTGAAATTTCAAATCCGAAATTTTGAGTTATTGATATCTGAAAATATGATTAGAATTTCAATAATTAAAAGTATTGTGCTTTATCTTTTTGATTGGAATTTCAATAATTAAAAGTTAAAAGTAAGGGAATAAATGGATGCAGGGCCAGGGTGTCCGGCTCTTCCTTTCGATTATGCATCAACTTATTGTACTGTCTTAAAATTTTGTCTTAAATTAAGACTTACATGCATTAGATGGTTGTAAATTACGTATGGTTTATATAGTATTATATATATATATATATATATATATATATATATATATATATATATATATATATATATATATATATATATATATATATATATATATATATATATACCTCAAACACACACATTCACCAACATATCTATATTTCACATACATTTTTTTTCAATGGAGCAAAATCCTAACACCCCACCTTCAAATCGAAACCGTGGATATGATCCGTTTGGATTAAACTCGACCTCTCGCCAATACCTGAGCCTTGAATCACCGTGAGGTGGTTTTGTAAACTTACTTCGATCCGGGTCCCCGATCTCACAGCAACCTCTTTTTCAACTACAATTTCCACCTTTCAATCCGTATCAACAAGGATTCCAACCACCTTTCGTATTCCAACCCCAATGGTTCCTACCACAAGCTTTCCAACCGTAATCATCACAACCACCAATGTCACAAGCATCACCACAACCGAATCCGGTGTCTCTCGAAATCGTTCAAGAGACACAAGAATTAGACAACCAAAGCCGTCGGGCCACAATGAGGAAAGGAAAAAAAACCGGTGGCCGAAAAACGAACGAATTGGTCGTAAGATGAAGAATTAAATTTAATGAAGGCGTGGATTTCGGTTTCCGTTGACCCGATAGTCGAGGACTCGCAAACCCAAGAAGCTTTTTGGAACAAAGTTCAATCGACTTTTTATGACTTAATGGGGGAAAAACGCGAAACATGGATAAAATAACGGGCAAATTTCAGGAAATGAGAATCAAACTCAATCAATTCAACGGTATCTACAACAACCTCATGAACATGCACAAGGGTGGGGCAAACGATTTCGACGTTTTCAACGCGGCGCTACAACAATATGAAAAAACTACGCCCACCCGGAAAGCGTTTCCGTATGTCAAAGCTTGGACCGAGTTGAAAAAACAACCAAAATGGCTTTTTGTCGAAGATTCACAATCTTCGGGAACAACGCATTTGAGGTCGGTCCATCAAGGCACGTCACAACAATCGGACGGACGAACATATATCGACGTCAACGACGAGCCGGTGGATCTTGAAGAAGACGAACAACCGAGACGGATCGGGCGAGACAAGGCCAAAGAAAGCGGCTTCCAGTTCGAGATCCACTACAAGAATAAGTGTCATTAGCGGCGACAAATGTCGCCCCTAATACCCCTGAATGTCGCCCCTAAAGGTGTCGCCCTTAATGCTTCGTCGCTAATACTTATATGTCGCCTTTAAAGGTGTCGCCCCTAATAGTGTATTAGCTAATAGTTGCATGTCGCCCCTAATAGTGTCGCTGCTAAAGATGTCGTCACCAATACGCTTTCCATTGCTAAAAGTTTCGTCGATAATAATTATTGCTCCTAATAGTTGTTTTTTCTATTATTTCATTAAGTTCTCAATAGTTAAGAACTTAATCAATTCAACTACACTGTAAAATGCAGAAAATAAAAACCATCCACAATAAGTTATATTATCCAAAAAACAATCCATAACATATGTTCATCGTCGTTCCCTTCATTATCATCATCATCTTCTTGCAAATGTCGAATGAAATCTTTAAGTTTTTCCATTTTTTTCGGGTTGCTAAACAACCGATCAATAGGGTACAACTACAAAAAAAACAAAATAACATATTAACATAGTACCAAACTTCTAAATTTGTAACAAGTACTAGCCAAACTATCAAGTACACAACAAATGTATTATGTTATTAAAAAACTTACTATCATATATGTGATCACCAGTCAACCAAAAAACCGTATTAACATTGTCAAATAAATAAATCTTAAATATTTTTTTATAATTATAGCAACCTACTTTTGTTTTTATTTCTATTAGAACATTGTACTTTCATATTTTCATTAACTAAAGTCAAGGTTATCAAACTCCCGAGTTTACTCTTAAACTCTTACGAGTTTACGATACCAGATTCCAAAAACGATCCCGATTCCGTATACGGTCCGAGTCTACTAAGTTTAATAAAAATCTGATTTTTGACTTTATTTGACATTTTGACTGAAAAATTAAATTCTAACTTATAAGACTTGTAACCCTAAATTTCCTTCCGTCTTTCATTATACTCCAGAATCCAGACTAATTTAGTTTTATGTCATTGCAGTTGGTGGACTAAACTTGGGAGAAGAAAGTGTGGATGTAGAAGAGAGAAATGATATGATGGATGATTCGTTTGTTATTTTAGATTAAATTAGATTGGATATGTCTATTAGCTATTTTGAATCTTAGAATTTTTTTTTTGTAACTTGTAAACTTATGGTATAATATGTATTTCTTCATTTTTTGTGCTTTTGGTAGAATCTTACGATCCGATCCGATCCTACGATCCCGATTTTGCAAAACAAAAAACGATCCTAGATAGGATCTCGAATTTGATAACATTGATTAAAGTATCCTACTTTTGTTGTTTTTTATTAGGCAAAATTACACTGTAGCCCCATGAGGTCTTGGTTGGTGGTCGATTTGGTCCCTAACGTTTTTTTTGGTGTTATGAGGGCATGAAGTATTAAGTTGATTGTTGAAAAGGTCCCTCTTCTATAAGACGAAGGGGTAAACCGGTTGCAAAGCCTAGTCAGCTGCTGACTCATCTGCTGACTCATGTGCCATGTCACTACGAAGAGAGAAACTAAACATGCGACCAAGAAAATCTTGTTCCATTTTCGTATGCTTTGACCTCGAGGGTCCAAGATTTTTTTTTGACTCTTTCGTAATCTTCGGAGAAAACTCTTGAAAGAACTTTGGATTTTAAGGAAGGCCGTGGGTGTTTTTCGATTCTTTTTTCGGGGATTCTTGTTTCTGGCTTTTGTTTTCCGTCAATGTTGTATTTGACTTTGAATAAGTTGTCGGGGTTGATTGATTGGAACTTTGGGAGTTCAACATCGTCTTGAAATTTGTAGATTCGTTAACATCCATAAACCCAATTTTCTTGCCAGATTGAATAACAGTTCGTAATTGGGTGACAAAATCCAGAAGAATTTCAGCATGTATTAAGAGATTTAAAAGAGGAAAATTACCTTACGGATCATGTGAAGTGATTAAAAAAGTCTCTCATCTCCTTTCAAAACCAGAAATTCAGGTCAAACATGTGACTGATTCTTCAAAAATAAGCTTCACAATTACGAACTGTTATTCAATCTCGTAATTGGTTATTTCTTAACTTTTTGGCTTTTCTAGATATAAAAATCATATAATCAGACTAAAAGTGTTTTTTATCTAAACGAGTTGGATGGCTTTGGAACCCGATGAGCCTGTTTGGCTAAGCTTATTTAGCTCATAAACACTTTTGGGCAAAAGTGCTTATGAGCTTTTGGCTTTTCAAAAAGGAGTTTTTAAAAAAGTGTTTGGATAAGCTTATATGGTGGAAAAAGCTAAAAGTTGATAAGGAGGTAAAAAAAGTGTTTGGATAAGCTTTTATATATGAGGGTAGATGGTAGTTGGGGGTAATATTGTCAATTGGTAATTAAAAAGCACTTCTCTCCTTGAAAAGCCAGGTTCCCCATGCTTTTTAAAAATAGCTTTTTGCAATGTAATAAAAAGCTGATTTAAAAAGTGCTACTTGGTTGCCAAACACTATTTTCAGCTTTTTAGCTTTTTGAGAAGTCAAAAAGCCCATAAGCACTTTCTAAACACACAGCCAAACATGCTCATATATAACTTTGTCTAATTTGTAATGCTTTATAGCTTTGTGATAGTTTGATCTGGCAAGTCAGAACTTCAAAAAGAATCAATTTTTCGTTAATGGGTTTCTATCTCCACTTCATACGGAAACAGAGCACCTGACGAGGTGTGTTTTTGTGCGTTAATTTCAGACACAGAAGGTGTTCGATGAAATGCTTACAAGAAAAAGAAGAAATGAAGGAATCTAGAAGCCATGTTTGCAATGGAGGTGTGAGGTGCAATCTTTGCGACATTCTAAATATACGTAAAGGGTCTTCCACTCCTTCTTCACGCCCCTTTCGTTTTATTATATTTAATTTATATAGATCTCAAACCTTGCCACGCTGTCACCTTTTTTCCAGCTGGATTCAAAAAAACCTGGGTTATACGGTCAGAGAGTTTTTTATTAGGTCATTTTAAAGTTTATACCCCTATAACACCAAAAAAAACGTTAGGGACCAAATCGACCACCAACCAAGACCTCATGGGGCTACAGTGTAATTTTGTCTTTTTATTATAACAATCTAAAGATAGCATACAATAATAACCTAAACATAACATTCAATACATCATATTAAGTCCGAATTAATGAAGTTCTTAACAATTAAGTTCTTAACAATAATAGAAAACAGCAAAAATCAAACACATGATAAAATAACAAACTAACAATATCATACAATAATAACCTAAACATAACATCCAATACTTAATATTAACTCCTAACTAATTAAGTCCTAACTAATTCAATCAAGTGTTCATATCAAAATAGCCGTATACAATCCTACAATTAAAACTTTATATACATATTATCAAAGAATCCATATCCATATAGTGGTCAATCAATCGTGTAAATCAAAACTAGCTTTTATAACTAAGATTAACAACAACTATATACATTAACATCTCCAAGCAAACATATGTTTACATAAATCATGAAATATCAATTAAAACACCTAATAATCACAAAACTCTAAGTTTAATATATGAGAAAATATCCTTTTTTGTTGAAGATTACAAGTAGATACTGTTGGAGATTGATCTATCAAGAAAACAAGCTTCAAAACCACAAAAAGACATGAAAGAACAATTAAAACTACAACAAATTACAAAACCCTATGTTTAATATATGAGAAATTACCTTTTTTTTGTTGAATATTACAAGTAGATATTGTTGTAGATTAATCTTCCAAGAAAAAAAGCTTGAAAACCTCTAAAAGTTCGGCTGGAATCGCACAAATTCGAGAGAGAAATTTTGAGGAAGCTGCACAGTCTGCGAAACAGAAGGGGTGAAGGGCTGAAAGTTCTTTTGAACCCTTTAGGGGCGACATTAAGCTTTAGGGGCGACATATGACGCTTTACGGGGGAAAATGTTTCCGCCTTTTTTTCCACCGTAGGATACAAATCCGTGTCAACGGCTACGATTAAACACAGCGACGAAGTCCGGATCAAGGTATTAGGGGCGACACCCTTTAGGGGCGACATATGGCATTAGGGGCGACACCCATAATTTTAGGGGGGAAATGTTACCGCCCTTTTTTGTCTACCGTAGGATGCAACTTTCTTTCAACGGCTACGATTAAACCAATGGACGAAGTCCGGATCGGGGTATTAGGGGTGACACCTTTAGGGGCGGCATACCCTTTAGGGGCGACCCCAGACCCGCCAAGTCTGATGTCGCCTCTAAAGGCGTCACCCCTAATGCCTCTAATTCTTGTAGTGAGAGGCAAAAGTTCGGAGTCAAGTGTGATGGATTTATTTGGCGAAAATTTTGATCGTTATGTCCAACTACAATCCGACAAGGTCGGGATAATGAATCCGGTGGAACAACAAATCGTTGAACCGCAACAACAAATTGCCGAAACGCAAAGGGGGTTACAACAGAACGCGGATATCGACTTGTTGTAAAAAAAAAGTCACCGCTTTCGAGGGCGAAGATTTGGAAATTTTCCTAGCGATGCGGGAAAGCGTCCGCGCTAAATATCGCCCTATGAACTAGTTTACGTTTATTGTCGTCATGTTTTGTTTTTTTTTCCGAACTTAGTTTTTTTTGGTTTTTTTTAATATTAATGTAATGTTTTTTTAATGTAATGATTTTAAATTAAAAATTAGGTTTTTATTTATTTTTAATTTTTTTAATTAAAAAAAATGATATAGTGTGATAAAATATGATAGGTATTTATTGTATGTTGTGATGGTATTGTAATAGAACGAGCGGAAGAGAGCCGCGCGTTGCTGCCGTTAAGGAAGTCAACAAATTAAAACTACAGGGATCAAAACTGTAATAATGTTAAACTGGCAAACAAAACTATAGGGGCCAAAATTGTAATTAATAAAAATTAAAATTATAGAGACTAAAACTATAATTATACAAATTAAAACTACAGGGGTAAAAATTGTAATAAAACTAAAGTGGTACTGTTCATTGGAGGCAACAATTATATATATATATATATATAATGTGATAAGGAAAAAAAAATGACGTGGCACCTGTGATGGTTACTCCAAGTAGTTTTACCGAAATTAATATCTCGAGAGAGAGAGAGAGAGAGAGAGAGAGAGAGAGAGAGAGAGAGAGAGAGAGAGAGAGAGAGAGAGAGAGAGAGAGAGAGTATTCAAATAAACCTCGCGTTGCATTTATCAATTGTTTAATAAGACTTGTGTCTTTGACCAACCCCACCTGGCCATCCCTTATTGACCGTGAGCGAAGGTGTTTGATACTTATCCACATGATTATGTAGTGATAATCAACGAAGTGATACTGAACCATCGGAGTGAGACGCTTGAGATGGCTTCTCTTCCCATCTTAACTGTACTAGAACAGTCCCAGGTTTCGCCACCTGCATCCACTAATGGTGAGACGTGTCTGCCTCTGTCATTTTTTGACATGGCATGGCTGTCCGTTCATCCCTTTCACCATCTTTTCTTCTATGAGTTACCAATCTCTAAAACTCATTTTATTGAAACAATTGTTCCCACTCTAAAAAACTCGTTATCCAAAACTCTTCTCCATTTTTCGCCTTTCGCTGGTAACTTGATTATATATCCAGCAGGTAACAGTAACCCCCAAATTCGTTACACAGAAGGTGACGCTGTCACAGTCACGATCGCAGAGAGTACTCTTGATTTCAACGATCTAGTGGGAAATCATCCTAGAGGATGTGATAAGTTCTATCCTCTTATACCTCTACTTGGACAAGCTGCAAAAGTATCTGATTATGTTACAATCCCGGTATTCTCCATTCAAGTGACGTTTTTCCCTAATAGTGGTTTCTCTATTGGAACGACCAATCACCACTGCCTTGGAGATGCACGCACTCGGTTTTGTTTTCTGGAGGCGTGGACTTCAATTGCAAGATCCGGTTCAGATGAGTCATTTCTACGTAATGGAACTTTGCCGTTGTATGAGAGAGTAATCAAACACCCAGCCTTAGATGAAATATATCTGAAGAAAGAAAAACTTGAGAATTTTGGTGATGATTATCAGCCTCTATGCCTTTCTGGACCGAGTGATAATGTCCGGGCCACGTTGGTGCTGACCAGACCCATCATCAATCTAATGAAGAAATGGGTATCAACCAAACTGCCCGAGTTACAGTATGTATCATCTTTTACAGTAGCATGTGCTTATGTCTGGAGTTCCATTGCCAAATCGCGCAATGATGAGCTACAAGTTTTTGGCTTCGTTGTAGATTGTAGGGCACGTCTTGTTCCAGCGATTCCTGCTAGTTACTTCGGCAACTGTGTTGCACCATGTGGGGCGATGGCAAAAACTAGTATTTTAACTGAAAAAGAAGGATTTGTGACTGCAGCTGAATTATTGGGAGAGAATTTACATAAGATGTTGAATGATAAGGATGGAATCATGAAAGATGCCAAGACTTGGTTCGACTATTCCTTCGAAGGGACGCCAACATTCATAACTGTTACTGGAACACCAAGGCTAAAATTTTATGACACAGATTTTGGATGGGGAAAGCCCAAAAAGTACGAAACAATTTCCATCGATTATAGTGGAGCGATTTCTATGAACGCCAGCAAAGAATCCAATGAAGATCTGGAAATTGGCGTCTGCCTTTCGCGTACTGAGATGGAGGCGTTTATTCCTATATTTAAGAGGGAATTAGAAAATTACATTTAGTATCATCATTTTATTTTCTTTCCTCTTTTCCTTCTTTTTTTTTTTCTTTATTCCATAAGGTGAGTAATATATTCTTTACTCTTGTGTGTCTCGTAATTCTCTCTTTAAATATATTTAATCCCCGTAATTTTGATGCCTTCATGTTACGTTTTTTTTTTTTGGCTTCGTATTTTTTGTTGTCACGCGGATCTTATGTGGATCCAATTTGGATCCATTTTTCCATTTGTTAACCACCGCCTCCATCCTCTTCTCTCCAGTCTCGATTTCTCAACTGGGATTCGTTTCTAGAACAATCATTTCTCCCACCGCTTCACCTCGTTGTCTCCGACTCTTCCTATTTCTCAAGAACAATCATTTCTCCCACCGCTTCACCTTCGTTCTCTCCGACTCTTCCTATTTCTCGATGGGGATGTTGCTCCAATCTGACCTAGCTGGCGAGCTTGAAGAATTGTTGTTGATAATGAGGTTCGATTTTGGTTTTATTCTGTGATGTCGATCGATTAGGGTTCCTAATCCACCATCTGATTTCCCGAAGATACAATAATTGGAGGTTTACTCGGTGGTTCCTTACCATTCCAAATCGATTTCACCGTCAATATTTCCCGCTCTACTTCTGCTGTACCTGTAGGTGGCGGTGATGGAAACACCAACCGCTGGGCTGCTCCCGCTCCCAGAAACGACTTCAGGTCAGGGTATAGCGGTGGCGGTGTACGTGGCGGCGGTGGTTGGAACAACAGGAGTGGCGGTTGGGACCGTCGACGAGACCGTGAAGTAAACCCTTTTGGAGAAGAAGATGTCACCGAACAAGAGAACACCGGGATTAACTTCGATGCTTACGAGGATATTCCGGTGGAGACTAGCGGTGATAATGTATCGCCTCCGGTAAACACTTTTGCCGCGATTGATTTAGGGGAAGCTTTGAATTTAAACATTAGGAGGTGCAAGTATGTGAAGCCAACTCCTGTTCAAAGACACGCGATTCCAATTTCTCTTGGTGGACGGGATTTAATGGCTTGTGCTCAAACTGCGTCCGGAAAGAGAGCTGCGTTTTGTTTCTCGATCATCAGTGGAATAATGCGAGGGCAATTTGGTCAAAGAACACCGCGAATGCCGTGTACCGCGTGTCCTCTCGCTCTTATTCTCTCGCCTACACCGGAATTGTCATGTCAAGTGAGTTTATGGTAATGTGTTTTTATGGGTTTTTTATTTGAGTTTTGAAGGACTTACCTTTTTTTTGTGATTTAATGTGTAGATTCATGAAGAAGCGAGGAAGTTTGGGTATCAAACCGGGGTTAAAGTTGTGGTTGCTTATGGTGGTGCCCCGATAAATCAACAGGTGTGTGGTTTTTTAGTGATTTTATTTTTATGTTCAACAATGTTATATTTACTGATGTAATTCATAATTTTTATTTGGTTAGCTTCGACAGCTAGAAAGGGGCGTTGACGTTCTGGTTGCTACCCCCGGACGATTGGTTGACTTACTAGAAAGGACAAGAGTGTCATCACAGTTAATCAGATATTTAACTTTGGACGAAGCCGATAGAATGCTTGACATGGGTTTCGAACCATAAATACGAAAAACCGTACAACAAATGGACATGCTACCGCCAAGTGTCAGACAAACAATGCTATTCAGCGCCACTTTCCCCAAAGAAATCCAGGTTTTTTTTTCAATAATTTCCTTTCGAATTATATATTTCTGGCTGTCGGAAGAGTTGGTTCAAGTACTGGTTTGATTGTACAATGAGTCGAGTATGTACAAGAAAGTGATAAAAGAAGCCACCTCATGGACCTTCTTCATGCTCAAAGGGCTAATGGTACTCATGGCAAGGTTAATATTGTCTTTTTACTCTTTTTGGTTATTTTCAGTTGGTTTATTTTAATATGGTTTTTGGTTAATGTTATAATGTATGCAGCAAGCTCTTACGTTGGTATTTGTGGAGACAAAAAAGGGGTGGATTCATTGGAATATTGGTTGTGTATGAATGGATTTCCTGCTACCACTATTCATGGTGATAGAACACAACAGGTATTTTTATTTTTGTTTTTGACGCTTGATGCTTAAAAATACATTTCACTCTAAATTCCATGTTTGGAGTAAAATATGGATGTCAAATCCATGTTAGAAGTGTCTGTTTCCAGCATCAAGAAGCCGGAATCCCCAATTATTAACATAAAATAGAGGTTAGTTATTTGAAACTTTTGTCTTACAACCCTTAAAAAGTAATTTAATTAGATAAAAAAATTGTTTCACATAGTAACCTTACTGTCATGTATGCCTTGACATGACTAATATGTAAACATATTATATATAATTTAAAGGAATTCACTTATGTTGATTATGAATCTGAAGTAGAAGATGATTTTCTTCCCATCTTTCAAAAAGGAGAGGTATTAAACTAATAATCGAATCCATGCATTTTTGTATCAATTAGGGTGTAATTAGTAATTACTTCTTATGGTAGGAGTTTGACTTTGGTGTGGAATTCATACTTCTTATTGCATTTAAAGATAGCTCATTAGGAAAGGCTGCAAATGATGCACTAATATCTTTTGAAAACTTGCTGATGGAATTTTCGTCACTAATTGTCCAGGCTACAAGAGGTATTGTGTGCCATTTTAAGGAAATTATTTTCACTTTCAGGGTTAAACTTACATGATGAGTATATATATAAATTATAAACATGCATTGACTGATTTTAGTTATTTCTACTTTTAGGGTCAAATTTTAATCATGGGAGCAAAGACTATACTCATGCTGTATGATACCCCATGCAAAGCACGGGTTACCCACTAGTTCTCTCTTTAAACATTGTTCGTTTCTTTTACTTTTAAATCCCTCTTAATTTTGATGACGGCCGGTGATGTAATATAGTATTTGTTCCATCCCTTCTTTTTCAGTATTTTTCATCATTTATCCTCTATCTATACTAAGTTGAACATGTCATGTGATTATTGTCTAGTTGGTTGATGTATGAAATTCAACAAAGGAAGTTCGGTGTTCAAATATTGACACATCTAAAATATCACTAATGTTTCGCAATTGACCTCTTACGTGAGCTTTGAGACGAATTGACATAGACTGCTCAGCTGATTCAATATACCGTTTTTTACTAAGCTGAACGCTACCATTTAACTTTTTTCTTTGAACGACAAAATATATTTCTTTTAATAAAAGGTTCTAGCAAGAAACTACTCAAAGAGCACCATCCAAGAAACCATTACATACTTAAATCGACTAAAGAAGACAAACAAATGAGTTCACCTTGATCCCTTCAGTGAGTTGGACTTATGTTGTTAATATTTTGTCGTTCCTTGAGAGTCGAATACACCAAAGCATGGAGAAGAAAATTTAGTGTATCAGTATGAGGTGGAGTAGACACGACAAGTCGATACACGACACGAACATGGCACACACTGTGCATGTTTGTGTTTTCAAAATTTGTATTTCGTGTTTCTTCGTGTCGATACGTATTTCAAAGCCATATTTCGTGTCACGCACGAAGTTATCTGTTTAAAGACGTATAAGACATGTATGAAATTCGTGTGACAAGCAACCCATATAAAAATGTTTAAGACACGAATAGAAACAGTTAAAATTTAAAACGTTAAATTAAGCATTTAAAACTTAAGTTCATATAACATGTCTCATGCTTTCGTGTCATGTAACACGATCAAAAATGTGTTTTTGTCCGTATCATATATATATATATATATATATATATATATATATATATATATATATATATATATATATATATATATATATATATATATATATATATATATATATATATATATATATATATATATATATATAGAGAGAGAGAGAGAGAGAGAGAGAGAGAGGATCAATCGAGGCCAACGAAAAAGGTTGGGATCGCGAGGCCAGTTCTGGACCAATCAAATTATAAGGGCATATTAGTAATTATGTATTTCAATTAAGTTATATCAAAATTATAGTTTTCTAAAATCTAGGATTCTGATTGTTAGTTACCAAAAAAACTAATAAATTAATTTTTATTTTTTAATAACATCAGGTTATATAACGTCATTTTTTTACTTATTTTTATTTTTTTTATTTTATTAATAACTAGTAATTATCATTTTCAGTCAAAATATATTTTTTATTGTATCATTTAAGTTATACAATTTAAATCATTAATGATTATAAAACACAATGTAGTTCTAATCATAAATGATTAGATCTCTAAAAAAATATAAATAGATACGATTGTAAAATATAAAATGAATAGAACACGATATAAAGATAAAATTTTCAAAACATTCTTAATCATGAATAAAACACCTCTAATTATAATCATAGATTACTACACCTCTAACTATATGTTAATAAATATTAACAAAATAAAAGTTACATCTAAATTCCTATATTTCAAGTTATATTTATTAATGAATATAATTGTAACAATAAATGAATTTACACATCGTTGTGTTTACTTCGAATTTTCTTGTTACACAATACACAGAAAAGATGAGACATCATGATCATTGTTGTTCTTGGATACATATCTGCAAAATCAAATTTAAGGATATATGAAAATGATTATAACTATATTAAACATAAATGATTAATGACCATATTATACCTAGCTAAAGTTATAATCAATAAATGATTATAACCGATGCTCTAATTATTTATGCAATTATATTTATAATCATCAATAATTCTAGTTATAATCATCAATGATTATAGTTATACAGTCATAGTTATAGTCATAACTTATTATAGTTATAATCAGAAAAATTATAGTTATAATCATCAATGATTATAACTTGTGTTTTAGTCATTTATACAATCATAATTATAATAAGAAATGATTATACTTATAATCAGAAATGATTTTAACTTGTATATCAAACATGTATACAATCCCAAGTATAACCATAAATGATTATAACCAATTAACTAATATATCTTCACCATGTAGAGTTTTTTTATCTTTCAAAATCTATATCTATATAACTCTTATAATAGAGGCCATTCATGAATGTGGATCAAGATAACTCTAATACTTGCACCATATTGATTTGAAACCCCCAAGACTTTTCAACCTATATTATTTAATGTCTTTGGTGTTTTGGCTATATAAGAACATCATTTTCCATGCTTGGTTACTCTTAAGAACATCATTTATCATGCTTGGTTTCTCTTGATTCTTTTTTGTTTTTCCAATTTATTTTATATAAGTCGAAACATTTTGGACCAAAACGACATGAGAAACCATATTGAACAATTTTTGTAGTTTTGTCATTATTATATGACTTCTCATTGCTATTGTTAGTTATGTTATTTTTAAACTCAATTAAATTAATTAGTTTTTTTATCAAATCAAGTTTTTTTTAAAATTATTATTATTATTATTATATTTATAGTAGATTACAACTTTGTGGCTATGGTTTACATCCATCGACATTTTCATCAAAATTTTCAATTTTTCCACATGACTCGTCCTCATGGTTTTCAAAAATTATATGTATGGTCTTTAAAATTAACCTCAGTGAATTCATATATCTTAGATGCCTGTAAAATGACAATTTTTTTGACATTGTTAACTATTTCAGGACCATTTGTGTAAAATATTTACAAATGATATAATTCATCTTGAAAAGGAATCTAATTGTTTTAGCCATCATTCATGACATAAATTGTAGAATGTGTGGAAGTTTAGTACAAGGTTGTAGTCATCTCCCACTGCCACTTTTGAGGAATCTGCGTTGATGAAAGAAAACAAGTTAGTATGCTTAGAGAATTTGAGTATTTTAAACATGAATAAGAATCTTATTTTCCATAGTTAGTATCATTTGTTTTTCTCATGTTTCCAAATCTATATCTATATAGCTTTTATGTAGAGTGGGTCACAATGTTGGAGTTTATAGTCATATATGATGTGTAAGATAATAAGTTATCATGAAATACGTAATGTGATACAATCTTCAATTCTATCAAACATTTAAAGGACACAATTATACGTTTGGTGTAAACTACGGTGATGTTTTGTATTAAAAGTTAATTGATATTGTGTTTTTATAAATACACGATAAACTAAGAAATTTTCTTCGTATCGTTTTTTATCAATACATGATAGAACACTCTAAATTTTTGACCCACTAAATAAAATAACCGCACATTGTTGAAATGATTTTAGACAAGATTTGCGATTGAAATTTAAGTATTTCACATGTTATTGTAGAAGAATCAACGATTTGAAAATTTGTGGTATCTATTCCAATTTTCAAGTTACTTTTTAGTTTAAAGTCAATAATTGGTTGGGAGTTTTTTTTTCTGATTTTATTGTCATACTAAATACTAAAAGGATTATGTAATTTTCTACTAAAACCATCCAAATGTTAATATATTTGAGGAAAAAATATGTTATGATGAAAAAAATTAACCAAATCTAAATATTGGACCGTCTAGGCGTTCGTGCATCCGGCATGGTTATCATGAGATTACTATCGAGAATTCCTATTTTAAATTCAACAAAAGAAGATTAGAATGGAACTAAATGTAAGAGAAAATTAGTTAATTATTCTTAACATTCAATGTGTTTGTCCCACTTTGTTAATTTCTCACTTGAATTTGAACTTTAGAATAACAAGTAATCATTTTTAATAAAACAATAACGAAGTAAATATATTTACTCTTTTTATTGAATTTTGTTTTTTTTGCATGATTTATATAATAATATATTTTAATGATATCAAATTTAAAATACTTAAATAAATTGTTCAAACGCAACTATATGTATGAGTTTTTTTTTCAATCGCATTTCATATAATTTTAGAAAGTTAGAATGTGTACATCTTTATTAAATTTATTTTGTAATGCTAACCTATAAAATAAATCGTTTAAAAAAGAAAGAGCGTCACAATTTAGATACTTCAATTAAAAGAAATTACTTAAATATAAAACTATTGCATGGAATTTGGAGAGTTATAGTATTTAAATTAAACTTTAATGCAATTAACTAATTTTTATTACATTGAAGCTTTTCATGTCATTCATATTTAATGATTCTAATTAATATAAATTATGTGTCATAACTAAAAAGACTTTTGGGTTGTAGTTGTTTAATGTTATATAACTATCACTAGGAATTTTAAGAGTTGCAATATTAATAGAAATATTAAATACAATTAATCAATTTTCATTACATTACATTAATGTAGTTTAAGGTATATATATGTTGAGTCATATGATAACATATCATTTTTACTAACGATTTTGGCAAATCTGCAATTGGGATAGCTCTACTATTGAGATGTCGTATGCTAAGATAAGTGAACTTACTCCTTCGAAGCGGTCAACTTTAAGAATAACAATGATGTAATGGGATTAGAGATGATATTTTTTGATGACAAGGTAAATTGTTTTCTTCCTTTCAAATAGATGCATGATTACCATGTCAAAAATTTTGATATTTGAATTATGTCCAAATATTATTAGGATGAATCAATACAAGTTTTCATTCGGAAGAATCATATTAAGAAACACAACGCCATCCTTGATGAAGGTGAGGTCTATGCTATTAACAATTTCAAAGTCATGAAATCAAGTGAGCAATATAAGGATGTGTCAAACGAATATCGTATCTACTTCAATATGATGACTATGGTACATAAGCTCGCAAATGAATCTCATAACATCCCTTCAAATGTCTTCTTATTTACACTTGATGAGACTCATGAAGAAAGGGTTAACAACTATTCGATTCTCACGGGGTAACCTTTGTTTTATGAATATTTTATTTTAAATTAATCAATTAAGCACTTAATGAAATGTTTTTAATTGAAATATATTATATTGATTAAAGTTTTTGACTTTTAAGTAGTATATAGAAATAAAAGCATACGGTTTGATAAAAATAATTATCTATTATATATTAATTTCAAAACTTTTATTTAATTAAATTAATTTTAACTGATTAAATAGTTATCTTTCTTTATTTTTATATTTATCTTTATAATCTTTATAATTATTATAATAAATACCTTACAATTCAACGTGGTTCAAGAGATGTCATCTATCTTGAACCATGTTCTTTTGAAAATACCAAACTCTTCAACTTAATCTAATTAATTGGTTAGTAATTTATATTGATTAATCATAAATAAAAACCTTTCAATTCTCAACTAATTAATTATTACAACTTAAGAGTTTTTCTAACTTATGATACTTAATCGGTGATTATGGTTAATATAGATGTATATATAGTTTATTTAGATAAGTCAATTTGCTTGGATTAAAGAATGAGATGAAAGAAAATAAGACTTGAAACACATTTATATATTTTGCTAACATCCCTTGAGATTTCGTGCTTTAGTTTCATTATATACTAACTTACCTTAATATTTCTTTTTTTAGGTATTTATGTGTTCATCAAATGAAAAAGAGAAATATAGAGAACTTTTTTTTGGCTGGTGTTATATGTATATCAAATTCATACTATGATACTATTCAAGAGACAAAAGTGATTTTTTTCTTTAATTATCAATTAGAGTTAGTTATGTTTAAAGAAAGTCTTTAAGTTTGATTTTGTGAAATTATTTACAAGTCAAAGTATATTGTTAGTTTTTATAATAGATAGGGTAAACAATGAAATGTAATGATTCGAATGTAACTAAATAATAAAATCTGCAAAATTGTTATTCATTACCTTTGATGAAACTCATGAAGAAAAACTATAATAATAATACAATTCTTTCTCAATGGTAACATTTGTAATATTATTACTATGTTTATTTCTATTTTATTTTAGATGTTAAACTAATTCATGTTAAGACATTTTCTTATGTTTTAATTACACTATCCATATATAATACAAAATTACTATTGGATGTTTCATTGATGTTGGTTAAATTAACATGTTGATAATATTATAATTATATTAAATATATGATTATGATATTGTGCTTGAGTTTTATGATGAATATTTTATAATTGATACATGATATATATTGTGATGACATATTTATAACTAAACATATGTATTTATATTAAATCTAATGTTTTCAGATTCTTATATAATATGACAATATCTTTTACCAAATATTTTTATTCCTGCGCAACGCGCATGGATGTTGCGCAGGCATACGCCTAGTACCAAAATATTCTTAGACTAAAATAAATCCGTGTGTTAAATAATCTTGCAAAAGTGATAGTTTCTATCCACATTATATTACAAATAACTTACTCATTAACAACTCTAGCATGAAACTTTCATATGTTGACTTCGTGACCCACCAAAACCTACCAAAAGAAAGTTCACAAAATAGAATATATGAACATTGTCATTCACATAATCGATATCATATGAAATATAGTATCATAAAGTGCACATGTATAACAAAATGACTAGAAATTAATTATTACAACAAAGCTTTATTTTGTAAGTAATATACGAACGTTAACCAATTTCATACATGACAAAAGAACTAATGCGTACTTTATCACTTGCATTACCTGGCATAAAAGAAATCGTTGACACTCCTCCAATCAAAGACCTCCAATCGATGATGCACTTGAATTACCTATCTATCAAAGACCTCTTGCCGCCATAAAAAAATCGGTGCCTCTCCTCCAATCGATGATCAGGCTAGATGAAGATGATGAAGGAAAGTGATGGTAATTGCCGATTGGTTTTGAAGGTGGGGATGAACAGATGTGTGGATCGAGTGTGAATTCTTGGATCACAATGATGAATACGGCTGGTGAACATCAATTTTTGGATCGAGTGCGAATTCGTGGATCGAGTGTGAACATCAACAACAATGGCTGTTGCCATCCGATCAGGGAAGACCACTGCTGGCGACCAATGATTTCGACGACCTTGAACGGCCGAATTTTCTTTCCTCCCTATAAATACGTGTTCTGATGAAGTAGTCTAGGGTTTCAATACATATGTTAAGTAGGAGGGAGGGAGAGAGAGAGAGATATATTTTTTAGGAATTGATGAAATTAGGATAATTATAAATGACCTTAATACCCATATGTTATTAATAATATGACTTTTTGAATTTTAATTTATTAATAATATCAAATTATAAGCTTAATTATAGGCCATAGATCTAAAATGATTAATGGCTAAGATTTGGTCTCAAGATCTCAATATTTTTTTGGCCTCAAACGATCTTGAGTATATATATATATATATATATATATATATATATATATATATATATATATATATATATATATATATATATATATATATATATATATATATATATATATATATATATATATATATATATACACACACACACACACACACTAGGTTATAAACCTGTGTTCAACACGAGATGGTTACTCATAAATAGACAAACACAAAATATGATTATATTCTATAATTGTTAATAATACATATTGGTTACTTATACGATATAAAAGTAATAATGAAATTTTTTGTTTTGTTTAGGTTACGTATTGTGACGTCTGTCTAAAACACAAATTTTAGTATTTGTATTATACAAAAAGAAAAGAAATAATTGTTTATTTTTAATAATAAAACAATGATTTCATAAGATACCATGCATGTTGATATTTTATAAATTTACAAACACTTCTTTGTATACAACATTAATAGTTCTATTGGTAACTCTGTTTTCCTTATCTAGGATTAATAATCTTAATCCTTCTCTCCATTTAACTCTTGATAACGCAACATGCAACTGACCATGTATAAATATAGGTTGTTTGAGAAATAAACCAACATTGGATAAGGATTGTCCTTGAATTTTATTTATTGTCATTGCAAAATAGACAGCAAGAGGGAATTGTCTTCTCTTGAATTTGAAAGGATTTTTTTTGTCTGATGGTGTCAATTACATCTGAGGAAACATAAATAAAAAGGAAATAAGTATTCAAAGTAATTAAGATTAAATGCAAAAACGGACTCCAAATTTTGTAGCTTGATTGTCATCTTTTTATTCTCCTTTCCTTTTTCATTCCGCTTCGATTCCATCTTAGTATATTGCAGTACATCCCCAATAAAATCTATAGAAAAATGCAAACATTTTTAGCATTGGACATAAATAATAATATAATAAATGTTATAAAAAAAAACATATAGAATGTTAGATAACATTTTGTAATTTATTTTTGTGAATCTTTTGTTTGGAATCCTTTGTCAGGACATCTTGGTATTACAGATTCGACCTCATTTATTGACTTTTGTCAACCAAATATACGACAAAATTGAATTCCTTAAAAAATGAATTTTAATTTCTTTCAAATATTTCAGTTTATTGTAGCACTTTGAATACACAACATTGTTACTTAAAAAATGCTTTGAGCATTTAAGTAACAATGTTAGACTTTGTGATCTTTCAGATTTGAAATGGGTTTGACTTTAAAAGATTGCATTTGGGTAGGATTATGTGGACAGCTTATTGCCTATCTTATCGTTTGCGGTTTTGTTCCACAAATTGGTTTCATAATTCTATTTTTTTTAATTGAAATTTGTTTTATAAATTATTTGTATTTATGTTTATTTCTAAGAAACCGAAGTACATTGGTATTAAGAGCACAAAACATATGAAAGTACAATGATGTAAAATAAAAAGGTAAAGTAGAATGATATCTAACATAATGAAACGAAAGTACATTGCTATTAGTTTGCATCAGATTTGGAAAAAAATTGTAAATTAAATTTTCTTTTATAGTTTTTTGAAAAGAAACGGAAGTACATTGCTATTAGGAGTGCACGTAATATGAAAGTACAACGCAGTAAAAAAAAATAAACTATGATTTCCTTAATAACACTCCGTTTGGCAACATTTAATTTTTTTTTTCAATTTTGGTCCACTAGTTTAAATGACCTTTGAAAAGCGAAATTGAAATGCAATTGAGATTAAGCCCCAATAGATTAATCAATCCAACTGTCTAAAAAATAAAATGATCCATAGTAGGTATGACAAATCTAAGTGTCACGAGTAACGACTATATTTTTTTAAGCTTTTTTGGAAAATTTCATCCAGATTTTTGTATATGGCTACAACGAAATTATGGTAAACATGGTAACTAAAAATCGTAAAACATATACAGTGATAATGTCAATGAAATAAATATAAAACATAACATTATAATAGTAAGCATAATGAAGCAATTGAAAAGAAAAAATATATATAATTGAAATGTATTTAACAATTAAATTGATTAGTTTGCTATTTTTACAATTGCATATAAAAGCTAATGCCGTAATCCCTAATTTAAAAATGTAAGAGTTAATTTCAACCAAGCGAAAGTATCCAAACAAAGTTCGATGACTGCTATAAACTTTTAGATCACTGCTATAAAGATTACAAGTCGAACAAAAATCCAGTTCAAAACTTACGGCATTAAATTGATATTAGGAATGTTAAAAATATGAAAGTACAATGCTTAAGTACAATACTTACGACTCATTTGATATTTAAATGTATATGCTTACAGTTCCATCAGTTGCAATTGTCTTCAAAACTTCTGAAACAAAAAATCAAAAACAAAAAGATAAAACAATGATGTTATCGTTCTAGTAAATGAAGATGAGTAGACAAAATGCAAACGGAAGATATATGATAAAGAACCTAATTTTTATTAAGATTGGTGGAGGAGGTTAGGAGCACATAAAATATACATTATATGGAACAAAAGCATATCGAGATACAGAGAAATTAGGAAATTAAAATACAGAAATCCAACCCATAATTTCCTTAATTCATGGTAATAGTCTAACAGGTTCTTGATTAAGATTGAAATTTGGGATTTTATAACTACAGATCCTTAATTCATGGAAACAGATTCTTGATTAGGAAAGTTGTTCGACTTGATAGACGAATTGATAGGGAATTAAAAAGATGATAATTGGCACCCATAATACGTAGAAAAAAGAACCGAAAATAGTAGTTTAGGCGGGAAAAAATACTTAGACTGCGTAATATGAAGAATCGTGGCAAATTGAGGTGTTAAAAAATTGACATGTAGCAATCAAAAGTTTGTTTTATTAGAATAGATACATATAAACACACACGCCACTCGCCACATGTAGACAAAAAATTCAACGACTAGATATATACATTTAACATCCGAGCTATTAATAGCTTGAAAACAAAAGAGAAGTCCAGGCAAGACCCGTCAAACTATAAGACCACATTGATGTGTGACCTAAGTTCTAGGTAATTGAATTTTGTTTTAGTTTGGATCTATTAGAAGCCGCCTATAAAGGCCCTACCCCATAAATCACTATTTTTTCTTTTCATTTTGATAAATGATTTTGTAGAGGATACTATTATAAAATGACAATTAATAATGTATAATTTATTTTTAGGTTATTTGTATTTTAATTGTATTTAATACATAGGTCAATAAGTTTAATATTGGTTATTATTTTATGACATTAACATTTTTTTGGAAAAATGGTTTTATATAGACTAATAAAATTTTAAAATAATAGGTTTTTGCATTAATGGTTGGAAGAATAAAATGTTAAAGAAAATTAATTTCAAAAATTATATTTTTAAAATTATATTGTTATTTATAATAGTGAATATATATTATTTCACTAGTTTAAAACTCGTGTACTACACGGATTGTCAAATAAAAATAACAAAAATAAACGACAATACTTAACATTTGCTTATACAATTATAGAGAAAGTAAAAAAATCCCTACATTAACATTTGTTTAAGTACCATTAAATATGTTGTCGTAAATGGTAATAAAAATAAGTATGTCACTATAAAGGGTAAAAAATGAAGTACATTGCTATATTGGTAAAAATAGAAAAGTAGGTTGCTATTCTATGCAATTCCCCTATATATAAATTAAAAAAAAAACAAATACCTTTTTCATTCTTGAGGATCAATAAAGCTATTATAAATCTTCAGCATGTCCCAAAAACAATTCTCTAAATCTCAACATAATTATTAGTTAAGAGCAATAAAAGTAAAGGCTAAATGCAATAAATAGCAATGTACTTTCATTTACATGTTTATTATAGCATCCAAGTTTCGTATCTTTTTGCTACAGCATTGTACTTTTGCTTTTCTTTTTCTTTCTTAACATGTTGTACTATAAATGATCTACCCAATTATTGCATTTGTATTTTTAATTTTTTTCTTGTTATATTGTAAAATATATCCAAATTATTGCCATGAAAATTGCTTTGTATATGGATGACATTGCTATAATTTGGTAATTTTGTAATCAGGAGAAATGAAAGATAGGTGCTGGAATAAACATATGAATGGAAGTACGTTGCTATTTCTTGCAACCAACTGTAAATAAAAGATGTATTTTTTATTGGTTACCAGCCAACCACGATCAAGGAAACGTTTTTCCTTTGCAAGCAATGTTGGTGTATCATAAATGCCTAAAAGTCCACACCCTCGACTCTAAAAAAGATACATAGTTCACATGTTAATTATTATCGATGATGCAGAATATATACTTCAAGATTACTAAAAGTGTAGATACAAAATACACACTTCAAATTTTCAATTGTGTATGTTTGTTCAATTGTTATAATTTATGGATACAGTGAAAATTGCTTGTTGGATAGAAGGGCAAAATGGTCATTTACTAACATTCACACAAATTATTCAGTGGTTAATGGTAAAAAAGAACATTCTCTTAATTTGGTAAGCAATATACGTGTGTTTCTTTTTTTACTTAATGTAGAAAGAGTGACTTAATAGATGAAGCAAGGGAAAAGAGACTTTCCCCATTAAGTCTGAGTTTTTACCAATTTTCCCTCATTCGTTTTTACCTTCCAATTTTCCCAAATGTGGAAGAATCTGTAAGAAGAATGTGATAACATATCAAAAGCGTATAAAAAACCTTACTAATAAAAAAATATAACGAAAAAAATTATATTTTGCAATGTATGTGAAAGAAAATACGATTCTCGTTTAACAGGTAATTATTTCAAGCTAAACTTACTTATTCCAAAGTCTATCATTAAAAAGATATTGATGCTATTGATTTTCTTCACAAGACCTCTACGTCTTGAATTTTGATTGAAAGGTATTTTATAAAAAATATTTTGATGAAACATCAATATACCTGCTCATATAAGGTTAATATTGATGTAGAAATTGTTTTTGAAGCCCATTCTGAGGGAATTATAAATCAAACACTTACAATTATTAGTAACATAAAATGTTTTTACAAGACTTTTCATCCATTGCTATGACTCTATATCTATTTAAAGAAGAATAACACACCAATAATAAACTAGAAAGTATTAAACACACATTGTAAAGTAGAAACACACCCTAGCACACATGTGGACAACAAGAAAGCATGGATAGGAGAACATGGAGGTGGACAAGAAAATGATTAACCCAACATTCACCCCCTTAATCATTTATTCCTCCGTTAGTACTCACTCAATGTTTCTTCAAACCATCTCGATTATCGACTTTTCCCGGACACCCGACCTTCATCTCGGTCACATCCAAAGTCTTCCATCAAAATACTGCTGATTCATCTTCAATTAGATTTGCCTCTTGCTTTTCCCACTTAGGACACTCATTGTTATAGTGACCAAATTCACCACACTTGAAACATTTAACGTGACTTTTATCCCGTTGGAAACGTTCCCCATCCCGACTTTTCCCGGACCCACGACCTCTTCCCCGGCCACGTCCAAAGCCATCCCGATTTGAACCTCCACTGCCACAATGCTTACAAACGTTCGAATTTTCTCCACTAGCCAACAATAAACTATCTTGAACGTCCTCCGTTTTTTCCGTTCCTTTTATACGCTCCTCGTATGCCTTCAATCTACCAACGGCTTCATCAAATAACATTGAATCCAACTCGAAACATTGTTCAATTGACGCCACGATTTGAAGAAACGACTTAGCCATCGAATCTAACAACCTTTTTACCAAATCACCTTCTTCAATCTCATATCCAAGACTCCTTGCTTTTGAGGCCAACCCCGATAATTTTTCACAAAACTATCAATCGTTTCATCCTCCTTCATGCGCAAACCTTCAAGCTCCCTTTTCAAGGTTGTAACCCGAACCGTCCTCACCCGATCCACACCCAAATACCGTGTCTTCAAACCATCCCACACCTGTTTTGGATCTGTGTAACTCGCCATTTGCAACACCATCTCTTCCGGTATAGCTTGAAACAAGAAAGCGAGTGCTTGTTTCTTCTTCTTTAGATTCGTTTCTTCGCCTAACACCCTTCAATCAACTGTCTCCCATATGCCGTGATAGGGATGGCAAAAACCCCCGTGGGGCCCCGTTTCCGTGGGACCCCGAACCCGTACAAGGGGCAAGGTTATGAAAAATTCGGGGGTGTGGGCGGGGGGCAGGGGCAAGATTACCCCCGTTGATTTCGGGGGCGGGGTTGGGGATGGGTAACCCCGTCCCGAAACCCCGCGGGGGCCCCGTTAATATATATATATATATATATATATATATATATATATATATATATATATATATATATATATATATATATATTTATAAAACCCAAAAAAATAAATTTTCAACCCAAAATTGATTTATTTTAGCCAAAAAAAGATTTTTTTTAGTTTAAAAATTGGGGGCGGGGAAACGGGGGCGGGGACGGGGAAAAGACTAGGGATTCGGGGGCAAAACTTCCAAAGGATTCGGGGGCGGGGGCGGGGGCGGGGGAACAGGGGAATTTCGGGGGCGGGGGCGGGGGAAGCTATCCCCGTCCCGTTTGACCCCGTTGACATCCTTATGCCGTGAGCATCCATAATGGATTTCACTTTGACCGCCCACACCGGATAATTTATTGGGGTTAAAACGGGGACTTGATACATCATCGGACCTTCTTCTCTAGCTAGTGACATCACCTTTCTAGTCTTCCTTTTGACGGCCCCAACCTCTTTGATCAAGCTTGTTCGAAGAGTACTCTTCCACCGGTTGACAAGACAAGGTCACACCCACCTTTACCGTCTTCCGTCACACCCGTAAAACGAACCGAATCACAGCCACCTGCTTTGATATCTTCACGTCCGTTTATCACGCACCACCGGTTAGTTTCTCGCCATTGTACGAACTAGCTTGATCAAGAGAAATTGGGGCTGCACACCCTCATCGACCGAACGCCGCTCTGATACCAAATGAGGGAATTATAAATCAAACACTTATAATTATTAGTAACATAAAATGTTGTTACAAGACTTTTCATCCATTGCTATGACTCTATATCTATTTAAAGAAGAATAACACACCAATAATAAACTAGAAAGTATTAAACACACATTGTAAAGTAGAAACACACCCTAGCACACATGTGGACAACAAGAAAGCATGGATAGAAGAACATGGAGGTGGACAAGAAAATGATTAACCCAACACATTCAACAATAGCACGACTTGTATCAGGATCCAAATATATTAACACGCATTCTGCAATTATAAATGTTGGCAAGCTGATAGTACCATTAGTAGGAAGCAGCTTAATTGTTCCATACAATTATTTAGTGATTTTTCTCTTAAACAAATTGTCAAACACTTGGAGTGTGATGTTGAAATAGGTAATTCATAAGGAAAAATAGACATCGTTACCTTATCAAGCGGGAAGTTCTTAAATGGAATTAAGCATGGTGTCAGCGAGATGACACAACCTCTCTACGTGCTATTTTGAAACCCAAACATTAAACCAACCCCAAAATGGAACAGTAGTTTGTAACCAGAAGCGTAAATGGAAATTTCCGTACTAAACGAGGTAGTCTCAAACAGGAATTCATTGATTGTGAAGGGAAGCAAATTACCTTGATGAGAGATGGAAGTTGATTAAAGCGGTCAGCAAAGAGGTGGTGGTACATGGTGGTCCATTGGAGCTTGAAAACTAATTTACTCTTCCGATATGTAGCGGAAATCGTATGATACGTGCCTAAAATCGACCAGGTTAAGAAAAAGGGCTTGTAGCGTGTAGCGTGGTGGGATCGAGGGGAGGGGTAGAAGAGATCGAGCTGTCGAATATAAGAGAAAAATAAGGTTTGAATTTGAATTCAAACAGTATCTGTTATCATCTCTTTCTCGCATGTCAAATTTGTAATTACCGTATCTTTCTCCAGTAACACGAATTCATCGTGTAGCACCACAACCTGTAAAAAAATAGCTTTTTAGAACAAATATGGGAGATAGTGTATATCACTCTTGTGGAATTAAGGTTGCCTACCATTGTCTGTAATTCTACTGTAGTTGGTCCCAACACCTACAACTACAATCTTGTGATAGATGATTGAAAGGGTTAGAAGGAGGAAGCGGCATCAAAATTTTGAAGGTTATCGGTACTTGCAGATGCGAGATAGAGAAGACGAAGATGGAGGAACAAATTGACCAAGATTTAGGATTTCTTTGCTATATCGATCAATCGGCCTTTTGAAATTAAAAATCACTGATTTTTATGCTAAATTTTAGCCTTAAAATTTGGCGTTGCAGTTTAATTTATTGAGTAAATCATGAGCAGGAAAAAAAGGATAACTATTACCAGAAGTTGCCATGTGGCAAATGAGGCATTTATAAGAGGACATGTAGCATTAAATGACTTAGTTTATTAGTAAGTACTAGTCTATAGACTCGTGTGTTACACGGTTAGAAATTAAATAAAGTTTTATAATAATAAATATATTTATTTTATATAATTAGCAAGAAAAATATTTTATTGAATCATAAAATTTGATATGTATTGAAATATGACAAACAATAATGACAAATAATATGAATATGTACATGTTCACAAACTGAAAAACATAAACAAAATCCAGAATTGTTCAATGAGTTTGTCTCTTAATTTATAAAATATTGATACAAAAAACAAACAAAATTCAACATAAATTTTGAAAGACTTCTTTATATACAACATTTGAAGTTTTGTTTGTTAGGCGACCATCTTTATCTAAGATTAATAACTTTAATCCTTCTCGACTCTTGACTTTGGATACCGCAACATACAATTGGCCATGTGTGAAAACCGATTATTTAAGAAATAACCCAACCTTTGACAATGATTGTCCTTGACTTTTGTTTATCGTCATAGCAAAACAAACGACCAGTGAAAATTGTCTTCTTTTGAATTTGAAGGAAATTTTTTTGTCAGCGTCAAAGACAATCTAGAAATAAAATTCTAATGGCCAATATTATTTCCAGTTATGACAATTGCTTCAATGACATGATTACCCAATGAAAGCACCTGAAGCCTAGTTCCATTGCATTAACCATTTTTCTGGGCAATGTTTCTTAGTAACATAACCAGAACACCTACCTTTAGCAGTAACTTATGGTTTGGCAATCCTGATAATTTAAGCTCATTTAAAACATCGGGAGAGTATAACTCCTCATTAAAAGTATCGTTAATAGACTCTGACTTATAGAGGCTATCTGAACTCAAATACACATTCTCTTCTCCTGGAAACAATGATGGTAAACGATCATTTATTTCCTGAACAACTTAATTTTTCGGTGTGAATATCGCTTTATCTTGAAAATAATTTGGATTATTGAAGTCTTCAAGAAAAGAAGGATATACAAACTCAATTAATGAATCGATAGGATTAGATGATTGAGTAATGAGAAGATCCTGAGGAATATCGATGATTGCATCGCCATCATTGGAACCACCAAGTTTGCCCTCTCCAATATCCAGTAACCCATTTGCAAACAACCATGTTTCTTCAATAAAAGATGGATCACTTGCAACAGTCAACATCATGTTCTTTGTTAATTTAAGAACTTTGCATTTGTCCTTAGAATCAATTATTTGTTGACCTTCTTCATGGTAGTTGTTAAAATTTAAAATGAATTTGAAATCTTTGCTTTTATAAAATCTTGTTTGGTTTGAAAATATTTCTAAAAATTCGAAATGTATAAATGATAATTGACAATGTTTCTTCAATAAAAGATGGATCACTTGCAACAGTCAACATCATGTTCTTTGTTAATTTAAGAACTTTGCATTTGTCCTTAGAATCAATTATTTGTTGACCTTCTTCATGGTAGTTGTTAAAATTTAAAATGAATTTGAAATCTTTGCTTTTATAAAATCTTGTTTGGTTTGAAAATATTTCTAAAAATTCGAAATGTATAAATGATAATTGACAATGTTACCGTGCTTTCAATATTTTTGAATAGATTACCAAAATAAGTTATACATAATTCAAATTTGTTAATTTACATTTTCTTTTTATTATCACTTTAAAAAACTATTTTAGTACAAAATTACATCATATAGTTAATGTAATTAATATTACCATAGTGGTTAAAAGGACCAAAAGTTCGGGTGTCGGACTGCAGGTGGTGTGTTGGTGTCCTGTTATGCACTAAGTTGTCATATACGCATACAAGGCTAATAAAATAACTTACATTAAAACTATAATACTAACGAAGTTGGATTTTTAAATGTGTGGGTAATTGGGTTTTAGAAGGTTTTATGAATTCACACAAAGGATTTTCTTAAAATAGTGATATTAATAAAACCTCGAAATGTCTCGAATCAAACGTTTCCTTATTCTTAGGTGTTAACAGGAAACCCAAATTTGATAGTTAACATAAAAATCGATATGCATATTATGTAGTTGCATTTCTTGTGTGTAGAGCTATAATTCACATATTGGCTAAATCCAAGGCTCTTTGAAAATTAGTACCCCATAACCTAAAATAGCACGGACAGTATCCATTTCACCACAATCTTATCTGTGAAATAAGAATCACTTTAAAGTCTAATTTTCTTATACGTTGTTCGTCTTAATGTTCTCTTTGATTTTCTTGGACCTAAATTTCAAACAAAAAGAAACCCAAATGATTCTCCATTTTTTCGTTCCAGTAGGTTCAGTTTTTCGAGAATCATATATTTAAAAAAATATTGAATTACATGAAATGTAATATGTTTTCAAAGGTTTTCTAGAACGTAATGGTAATATATATGATAGCCAACATTTATTAAAAGATTGAATGCAATAAACAGCAACGGACTTTGACTGATATATTAAAAAACACGGGATATTAAAACTTTCCTGAGTTCCTTATAGGGTTCCTTACGCATCTTTAGAAGACGGTTCTTCTATCGTCCGTCTCCCACACCCCGTCGACGATAAAGAAATTGCTGCACAATTTTTTCGATTGTAAGAATTAGGAAGAAACGGCATGTTATTTATCGGTAATTCCTATTGTCGACCCGTTAACAAAAAATTGGGGAAAAAGCAACAAACAAAGAGGTCGGATTAGAGATGTAGACTTACCGATTAGAGAGATGGAAAATACGGACGAATCGTTGCTCGGAGATGAGGTTCACAGGAAGTTGCAATGCAGAGTCGACACAATCCGATTTCAAGAAATGCGGATCTTTCATGTCAGACTTAGCGAGTATGTTTGACGAAGAAGACGGAAGATGGATAGAAGAGAATGAAACGTATATCACCGAAAGGTTCGAATCTTTGAACTAATTTACAATATCATAAGGTTTTTCAAATTATTCAAGCTCCCACTCAAAATTTCAAACATTCTGATATGTTATTTATTATTTCAAATTGAAATTCAGATTTCTATTATTGCTGTTAATTTCCTCCGTAGGAGACTATCATACGTACAATCAGATATAAACAATTAATTTGCAGAATCCAATTTTTACATGAAAAGCTATAATGCTATAAATGACAAATGAAAACAAAATGTTGCTCGATAACAATTACATACATTGTTTTTTGTTTGATGTAAAAACGAATTGAATAAAAATTACTTACCCATAAAACTCTCATTGCTATCATGCCCGCTTAATCAAATGCGTAATATTATGATTATATTAAATGAACCATGGAGCGATATTGTTGATGGTTTAGGACATCGACACACTAAAGCAACAACTAATTGTTTCGGTTCCTGGTAAGAAAAATCTCCACATGGTGCTTTTCTTGATAAAAAAAATATGAAAATAGTAAACTACAAATTTGGTACATGTGGTTTGTAGAAAATAGTGGATGAAAGTATGAAAGTAAGTTGTTATTTCTTACATTTAACCCAAATTAAATGCAAGAATTAGCAACTTACTTTCATTTATTAGCAAGTTATAACAACATACTTTCATTTCATTTTGAAAAAGAAGTACATTACTATAAAAACCTACTTTTGCATGTTTTAAAAAAAATGGTTCCTGGTTGAATTACTTTAACAAAAATGGAAAGTACATTGGTATAAAACATAAGTTTTATAAAGTACAATGCTAAAATAGAGCTTTTCTGCAACTGTTAATAATTTTCTGGAAAAATTTGTACTTTGTAAGAAATGTACTTTGGGATTTGGTTTTAAAATACCAAAGTACATTGGTAAATATGTTTTAAAAGATTTAGCAAAGTACAATGTTATTTTAAAACAACAATCCAAAGTACGTTGCTATTAAAACTGATACTTGTTTGGAATTTTTAGCAAAATTGGTCCATGATTGCGTATTTTTAACAAAAACGATTGAACAAACTGCTGTTATTAAACAAAGTAATATCATTGTTAATTGTTATTGTCTTTTTGTTAAAATGATGTTTTTAAAAGATTTAGCAAAGTTCTTGAATAACCACAGAAAACCACATCAATAGCACAGAAAATATGTACAATCAGTTTTTAGACGTATTGTACATAAAAGAAAAGTGAACAAAAAGCACAATTGGACATTTTTAGATGTATTGTACATAAAAGAAAAGTAGGATTGAAACAATACCTTCAATTTCTTGTGCAGGTGGAGGAAAACCAATGGTAGAACAGGAGATGTGGATTACGGAACGCAGAGATGCACACAAGAAGACTAATCTCGGATGAATATAAAGAAAAATTACAGCGTGAGTTACAGATAGAGCTTTATAAATGGAAAAGATTTGACCAATATGTTAGCATATATTTAGGGACGATTTTACTTTCAAAATAATTTAAATTAAAATGCTGATTTATAGGGATTTAATTAGTTTGTTATTATCGGAAAATACCCTCATCTCCCAAACATTAATTTATCTTTTACATATGCATAACAGACTAAAAGATTTTCCTGATTTCTTGCCTACTATACTCCATCGATTTGTTCTGTCAAATAGCAATGTCCTACATTCACGGCATTTATCACTGATGACCGATGAAAAGCATTTGAGCGGGAAAAAAAATTGGTATAGCCTAGAAAGTGGACACGTGGAAAAAGATAGCTCTAAAAAATTGCCAAGTGGCATATTAGCTTTCTTTTATTATAATAGGAAGATACATAGATATAGATATAAATATAGATACAACATCTCAATCTAGTCATTTTAACGATCATCTCTCTATTTAATCAACTATCAAAAAAACAATGCGATGATTTTAATTATTTTAGAACGGTGAATAGTTTTATTAATAAAGATATCGAGGTGTTAGAAACTTAAAACAAAACATCTATAAAGAAGAGCCAAATAAACACAACAATCAATTTAGACTAGGTTTCTTGGCCCTATATTTCATGCATATCAAACTAAACGATTTCATTTCGTTGAAAATCATGGTAGGAATGCAAGTCACCCGACTGTTGAACACCTTTTCGTATTTTGCTTTCCAAATAGTCGCAACAAAAAAAGGTTGGTGTCTAATAGTTTGCAACCAAGTAATGTTTTAGCGGTTGATTTAGATTTCGAGTGTACATGAAACTGAATTTCACTTTTGGGAATCAAACCCACAGCAAGAACAAATAAGCGCCCAAATTTTGGCCTCAACATTAGCAGTTCCCTTTTATATGTCCGCAAAACCCGGCCTTGTTTGGCCACGATGAATAAAACTCAAGGGTGTGTTGGACGCCAAGGGCCAGCGTCAACATTAGTAGTTCCCTTTTATATGTCCGCAAAACCCGGCCTTGTTTGGCCACGATGAATAAGACTGAAGGGTGTGTTGGACGCCAAGGGCTAGCATGGTGCCACCTCACCGGGAAGGACACCGCAAACACCGCCCGCCCCCACTCCCCCCCACCCCCCCGGTTCTACATAAGCAGCGTCCAAGGGTGGCCTTCGTGGTCACGTGTGAAGACGTTCAAGATGACTCTGTAGGTGCTTCGATGGTCTTCGCGGCAATGATGCAAGTCAAAAATATTCTCACAAATCAAGCGAAAAGTTCGGTATAAAGGCGGCGATTAGCGGCGAAAAATAGAAACCGCGAAGAAGGACACGAAAAATTTGTTCAATACTATTTTGCCGACGATTGCGTGTATAGCGACACGGATTCCAAAACCCGGTTTCATTTGAGCCGAGCAATGTTTCTACGGTTCGCGCACAATTTGGAAGCCAACTACGAACTTTTCCAATTGCGATACGACGGACGAGGAAAAAGGGTTTTTACGCCATACAAAAATGTGGAGCGGCTTTTCGTCTTATGGGTTATGTCTACTCTTTTGACGTCGTGGACGAATACTTGCGGATGTCGGCAAGAACCCCTCAGGAAAGTATGTATGTTTTTTTGAATATATTTATGAGCTTTACGGTCATATTTATTTATGAAAACCCACACGAAACGATGTTGAAGAACTATATGTGACACATCACCAGTCACATGGTCTACCGGATATGCTTGGGAGCATAGACTGTACGCATTGTGATTGGGCAAATTGTCCAAACGAATGGAAAGGACAATACATCGGAGGTCATCACGGCAAAGCTTCTCTAATACTAGAAGCGGCGGCCTCACAAGATTTATGGATTTGGCATGCGTACTTCGGAGTTCCGGGGTCGAACAATGACATAAGCGTTCTAGATTCATCGTCGTTATTCAATGATATCCTACTAGGCAAGGCGGCCGACGTTCCGTTTAAAGTGAACGGCTCCGAATACCCATGTGGGTATTTACTCACCGACGATATATATCCAAATTATTCCACATTTGTTAAGGCGTACCAACATCCGATTGATGAGAAATGGGTACTATTCACGCAAGTTTAAGAGTCGGCACGGAAAGATGTAGAACGTGCATTCGGTGTCCTAAAAAAGAGATGGCATATAGTGCAAAACCCGTCACGAGCATGACACCTCGAGAACATACGCAAAGTAATGTACGAGTGTATCATATTACACAATATGATAATTGAAGAAAAAGGTCGGAATATTTTCATCTATCAACCTCGTCATATGACACAGGTGCCGACACAATTTGTTCCCGGTAGTTAGCAATACTCTTCGCGAGTACTACAAATACACAGTACGGAAACGAATGCCAATCTCCGACACGATTTGACCGAGTACGTCTACGCTAATCGCAACGACGAAACCGATGACGATAATTAGGAAATGTTTTTTATGTTAAATTAATTTAGGAAATGTTTACTTTTTTTAATGTTTTTTATTGAATGTAATGTTTTTTTATTTTTTTTTTAATTTTTTGGTTTTTAATTAATATAATGTTTTTATTTTAATTTAATTTAATGTTTGGTTTTAATTAAAAAGACGTAAATTAAAATTATGACGTGGAAAAGAAAACAAAAGTCATGAGAGTCTTGCACACCCATGGGGGCAGTCGTGGGAGTCCTTGTGACATGACGCTGACATGACGGGTGTCTTGGAAGGTCATGAGAGTCTTGCACACCCCATAGCCTAGCCAATTTAGTTTCGATGATGATCTGGATTACCCGGTCCCATAGAAAATAAGGTTCCTATTTGTAAGAGCAATATTTGCATTTATGGGGCGTGTTTAGCACGGAGCTTTTGGAGCGTTTGAGAGCTTCTAGCTTCTAGCGTTTAGCAAATAGCTCTAATAAAAACCAAAAGCTTCGTTCGGCGACACAAGTTGAAGCTTTTATTTTAAACCAAACGATATTATTTTAAAAGCTAGTTGAAGTAGCGTTTAACAAAAAGTTCTACCAATTATACCATTATTTTAAAAGCTAGTTGAAGTATCATTTAACAAAAAGTTCGACTCCGACTAACGCCCATGTGGGGGATTTTCCCTGGAGGCGAGGCACGGGTGGAGGGGAAAGGCTCTTGCCATAGGTAATTGCAACCCGCCCTGAGTTGCAGGGCTAAGTACTCTCAGGTGAGACCAAATTGCCGGTTCCAAAAAAAATTGCCCTTACATTTATTGTGTATGATGCTTGCATGAATCTAAATTGCTATTGTGGGTTAAGAATCATAAGTAGATGCATGGCCGACATCTTACCACATTTTGGTTTACATTCTCAAATGCCAAAGATAAAAGGTACGAATAATGAGGGAAAGATGTGAATATTATTATGGAAGTTCTTTGGTTAGTTTATATGTTATACTAAAGTAGGTTGTGTGTGTATTTTTTGTAAGTTGAGTGTTGGAGTACTGTCAAGCTCGATGCTCTTTTGTTGTAACTGGTTTTTTTAATAAATTTATGCTGTTAAAAAAAAATAGTTTTTATGAAGGTACCCTTCAAAATGGAGTGACAATAAACAAAAGGCAGTGAGTTCCACGGCCTGTCCCAATCATCCAATGTTCTTTTATGTCTATGTATGTATGTTTCTATAAATTTTAATTGATTTCATGAAATCAATTAAAGGGGGAATTTTCCGTCTCTGATGCTCCTGTTGTAGTGACACATACGTTAATTAATTCACTTTTTGTTAATTGTAGACGGGACAAGAAGAGCCAAGTGCAAGTGGGATATCATATTTTATTAGAAAAAACGCTGCAATGTGTTGAAAAATTAATGACCACTTTCTTAAAAAAGTGGTGCAATTCCGAGTTAAAAAAGGACCATTTGGAAAAATTAACAAAAAAATGGAAAAAATAGTCACTTTAATATTCAAAATCAGTTTCTGTTTAGTATAGTAGTTATATTGTATCTCTTTGGATTTATTGTGAGAAATAGAAACACACTTTCGCTATTTAGTTAGGTGACTTATTTGGACACCAATGTTGGATTGCGTAATGTGGCAGATTTGTTCATTAATCAAGTTAATCGAATTAAATTGCAAGGTTGAGTGACTAATTTTTCTAAAAAACAATATCAATTTTAGCATGAAATTTTGCACAAAAAAAAAAGAAAAAAAAAAGAAAAAACATTAATAGCATTGTAATTTTAAAATAAAATGTTTTTTTTAAATATATCAGCTTTTTTATTTGTCAACTTAGTAACACATGCGCTTGTAACCTAGTTTCGTATAAAACAAAAAATAAATAAAATAAAAAGAAACAACATTGTTAATTTAATATTGCTAATATCGTTAATTTGAATGTTCATGCTCCTCCGAACATTCAAACTACGGGGATTTTAGCGTACATATTTTTTATGTATAGTATTTTTTTTGTATTATCTTGGTTACAGCGTTCGGCCAAATACTTGTATCAGTCTAGCCTCATTATGTTTGTACTTTATTTATTCACTACTCAACGAGAAGATACACATGAGAGTTATCACAAATATCATCCACATGCCTCTCTTATTAGTTGGCTAACTTAGATCTCAACGAATTGATTGTCTGTATTTTCAGACCTATGAAAGCAATTTATGTATTCATTCATGATAAAAAAAAAAAAAAAAAAAAAAAAAACCACCACCAAGATGCCACATACATTTTCAGACGTTTTCAACATAAGTAAGAAACTCCTTGTCCTTTACAAGAATAGCCATTTCTTCTTCTGGCAGACGCACAAGTGCTGTAATACCATCTCGACAGGGAGTATCCATCAAAATGAGAGAATTTTCATCGACATTCGGAATTCGTATGGTTACATCTACGGGCTTGCCCCACCCGAAATCCACTTCATAAAATGGAATCCTACACACGCTTGAACTATAATAAATATCACCATGTAAGTTTGAGAATGTGTTTGCCAACTTTTCAACTACTTCTTGCTCGTTTCTTATTCCTTCAAGCTCCATTTTTCCTTCCCTTACCCCAGCAATCACCTTACTCAGCCCGATTTCATCAGAATCCGCCATATTTGCAATCACCAACGTAAATAAGTTCCCTGCTGCTGTTTCAGGATATTTTTGGACAAATTTGTTCCTCATGTTCACTGTTATAAACAAGTTTGATGGCTTTAACGAACCTGACTTTTTTATCGCCGCACTAACTGCATGTTTAAATAGTAGAGAAGTCAACACTTCGACTCGAGTAGGGTTCGCTGGAGTTTTCCCCATGGCAATAACCTTTTTCTTGAGCTCATTTAGTTTTGAATTAGGAAAAACAAACCTCCTTGTAGCGTAGTTTAATTCATGTAAATCCTTTACAATAAACTCAGGCAGTCTAATGTTGTTAATTCTGGATTTGGATGGAATGAAACACGGGTTTATTAGTGACCCACGACGTGTAATCGTAGCCCAATGGTTGATGAAGTTGGCTATCGTCATTGCATCAGCAAGCTTGTGCGATATAGACAGAGCAACTGCCGCTCCACCACCAGCAAAATGGTTCAGCTGGACCTCTAGCAACTTAGGGCTAGAAGCTTGAGCTGTACTACTGAAACCATAAGGAAAGAGTTGGTCTATGGTTTCGTCTTTCTCATTCTTGTCAATGAAGTCATCGAGTGCACTATCATTAAAAGCTTCTATGAACTCAACCCCTTCGTCGTTGCAGTTGATGTAAGGTTCACGAGGGGAGAGAATCCTACCTGCAAACGGGTAGTACTGTGTTAAACACTGTGATAATGATTGTTTTAGGATGTTGGTGTCACAATTTTTGTAGTTTGGGTAGAAAAAAACAAATGGCATGTGTATGTTAGGAGCAAGCTGATCGAGCAATGAAAGGTTATGAGTTTTAAGGTGTGGAGGTGTTGGGGAAGACGGTCTAATAGTGTCTTGAGATATGATCGTGTGAAGTTGCCTAATCTTTCCAAATCTTTGGAGCCTTGACATGATCTTGTTCATTGTAATGCACACGATTGGAAGTATTATGCAACTGTAAACATGTCCGCATCTATATATGTATACTACATGTAGATAAAAATAGAAAGACTAGATAAGTACATTTAATACCGAGATATTAATAGTTTAAATACAAAGGAGAAGTCCTGGCAAGACCCGTCAAACAATAAGACCACATTGAGTCCGTGACGTAAGTTCTAGATAATCGAATACTTTACTTTGGATCGATATGAATTGCCACATAAATCACTTTTTATACTATTTTGATAATTGATTTTATAATGAATAATGTTATGACATCATATATAATTTTCTTAGATTGCGTATATTTTAGTTATATTGAATAGGTCAATACAATTTTTTATTTAAGGTTTCTTTACATTATTAAAATCTATTTTAATCGGCCAAAGAATGGACATATTCCCCCAAAATACAATTTTCAATGGGTATGTGAGGCGCATGAACAGTAGTTTTTTAAATATTATTTTATTAAATTTAGTTATTTTTGTTAAAATCGGATGACCAGTAATACATAAAATATCTATCAGGCTGAAGGGAGTGGTGTCTCCAACATTTGGGAGGCAAGACTGCCACGTAGGCGCCACGTCAGTTTTGTTGCTAACATCCGGATTTATGTTGCAGTCAAGGGGTGGTGCCTCCAACATTGTGAGAATTTTCTAGATTTTTTTTAAAAACTAATTTTCATTTAACACAATGTATTTAAAAAAACACATTACATTAAATAAAAATAACATTACATTAACTTGAAAAAAACGTCACATTAATTTAAAAACATAAAAAAACAAGCCGAAATAAAAACAACATTCCTAAATAAAACGATTACTTTCAATCCGAGTATTCTTCGGAATCATCTTGTGGTGGCATATTGAGGTCGAGATTTTGGAGTCGATATATGTGTTCCGCCAAATCGGCTCGAAGCTCGTGATGTTTCTGATTGTTTCGTACCTCCCTTCTTCTTGCAACGTATGGTGGGCTACCCGGCTCTATTGGTGGAATTGATGGAACTTCCTCATTTTTCACATATTGACATATCGCTTTTCCTTGATCTTCTATGATCATATTGTGTAAAATTATGCATGCATACATAATACGCGATAGCTTGTCCACCGACCATGGACGTGCCAGATTTTCCAAAATTTGCCAACGCTTTTTAAGAACTCCAAATGCTCGCTCGACATCCTTTCTTGCCCTCTCTTGAGCTGCTTTAAATATTATACGCTTTGCATCACCTGGACATGTCAAAGATTTCACAAGCACAACATATTCTGGATATATACCATCTACAAGATAATACCCGTATTTGTATGTGGTTCCATTTACTTGAAATGGACAATCCGGAGCGGAGCCGTTGCAAAACCCGTCAAATGAAGGCGACATGTTTAAAATGTTGATATTGTTAATTGAACTGGGAGCACCAAAGAATGCATGCCAAATCCATAGATCCTGTGATGCAACTGCTTCCAAGATGACCATTGGGTGAGTCTTATCACCCTGTGTGAATTGCCCATGCCATGTACTCGGGCAAGTGGTCCAAGGCCAATGAAGACAATCTAGACTTCCAAGCATCCCAGGAAAACCGTGCACATTTGCGTGATGCGCGTACAATGCCTGAACATCACTGAATGTAGGCTTGCGTAAATACCTTGGACCGTATACTTCAATAACACATCGGCAAAACTCCTCCAAAGTTTCTCATGTGGTCCGCTCCGACATTTGAAAATACTCGTCCCATGAATCTCCCACAGAACCGTATGTTAGTTGACGAACTGCACACGCGCATTTCTGTATCGGAGTAAAGCCTTCAGCACCTCTTGCGTCGGGACGTTGACTAATATACTCAGAAAAATTAGTCAAGTCGGTGGCAATACGCATAAATAAATGTTTCTGCATGCGAAACCTTCAGCGGAATTTGCTTTCGTAGATGGCATCATCATTAAAGTAGTGCGCCATAAGAAGATTATTTGCAGCCCAGCGGTCCCTCAAAATAATTTTTCGAGATACCCGTTGTGAGCTTTCGGCTTCGGATTCCTCTTCGTCTTCTAAAAGACCGAGCATAACTTCCATTGCTTTGAGAGCTGCCTCACCAACCATTAGTAGCTGTTGATTTCTTTGAATTGGATTCATTTTGAAAATGTATATATGTGAAAAGGTGTGTGCATATGTCAAATGGAATGTGTATATGTGTATATATATATATATATATATATATATATATATATATATATATATATATATATATATATATATATATATATATATATATATATATATATAGATAGTTTTATATTTTTAAATAATTTTTTTTATTCATTTGACCGTTTCAAACGGTCTAATTCTTCTCAAAAGCAACGAGATTTGACCAGAAAATAGGAGAGACAAGGCGGCAAAAATGTGCCGCCCAAACTTTGCCGCTCGTCCATGCTGCAACCAGGGGCGGTGTTGCCGCCGGCATGGAGAGCCCACGTCGGATGCCTCCGACAAATTCCACTCCACTTCGTGCAGCCTTAGCGTAGTGCTAAAACTGGTTAGTTTTACTTCACGAGTGTATGTGGTTCTACACTCACACACAACAATCTCTTTTCAAAGCTTCATCTTTTTTACTCCAGCTTTGTTCTTTTTCCCCCAAACTTTTCATTTATAGTCTTTTAACTCTTTTTATAGTTTTGTCACAGCATTTATTAAATTTTCTTTTACAAATTTTGTGTCTTCCAAGTTTTACTTAGAATTTGATTTACTATATGGATTTGGTAAAAAAAACTTTATTTATTTATAGTTTTGTCTAACTTATATTTATTTTTATAAATTTAGTTCACACTTTATTTAAATATTTTCTTCAAATCATTTTTTATATTATTTTAACCGTATTTTCTTTATTAAAAAAATACTTTATTAAAAAAAATATTTTATAATAAGTTAATTTTTCACAAATGTGTTTTTATATAAATTATTTTATATATATATATTTGTTTTTTATGTATTTTTTAAATATTTTTTTCTGTTTTTTCGTCTGATCGTTAATAATCTAAACTTGGTACATTTTTTTACAATATTTGCTCAACTTTTATAAGTAACGTTGTTTTTTATGTTATATAGAACTTACCTTTTTAGAAAATGTTGTTTCTAAAACTTATATATATGTTTTTTTTACAAGTTTTGTTTACGAATTCAACCAAACTTTGTTTTACAAATTTTCCTTTTTTATTTTGGTTCTTTAAAAATAATATTCTTCTTCCATAATTTTTACGTATTCTTTTGTATTTTTTACGAGTATGTTTTTTTAAGAAAATGTTTTTACAAAATAATTTTTTATAGAATTGTTTTTTACTTCATTTTACATATTCTTTTTAGGCATGTTTTTAAATATTTTTTTTAGTTTTATCATATCGTTTTTGCATGGTTTTAAAATTTTTCCATCTTCTACATTTTTTTTTACAAACCTCTGCAGCAACGCAGGTGGTATTAGCCCTAGTTTCTCACAAATTTAAAACTAATTTATGATTTTATGTCAATATCCCAGTGTTATTTATCCTCTATACAAAAATTCCACGAAACCCCATTTTTTTGCAAACCCCGCAGCAACGCGCGAGGTGTTAGCCCTAGTTTGTCACAAGCTTAAAACTAATTTATGAATTTACGTCAATATCCCGGTGTTATTTATCCTGTATACAAAAATTCCACGAAACCGTATTTTTTTTACAAAACCCCACAGCAACGCACGAGGTATTACCCCTAGTTACTAACAATTGTTTATAATCATGTTATCCGAAAATTTAAACAATATGTGATATTTGGCCTATGGGTTTATAACCTACGTATCCTTATCCTAGGATGAAGGTCAGCAGTTCGATTCTTCGTTTTTATTTTTATTTTAGCATCTTCCTAATTTTTTTTGATGAGTAATAACAGTTCCATTCAACTTCCGCCACCTCTTTCCTGACTCCCCTCCTTCCGCCACCTCTGTTACCTCATCTTGCAACACCTTTCATTTCTTCATCTATCTCTATCTACATCATCGACGCCTCCGGTTTCTTAATTTCAACTGGGTGTTGGTAAAAAAAACATCATCTGGTGGGACATATGTGTGTGTAAAGTAAAAAACACACGGCTACATACATATGTCTAATGAGGTGAGTGTTTATTTAATATTACCCTTTCAACTTTGCTGCTCTATGCCACAAAAGTGGTCTGCGTTTTTCTGTTATCCTCTATCTTTCTTCCCCAAAATTCAGTTCCTGCTCTATTGGAAGACCCGGATGATACATTTCTTTCTTTAGTTTTATTTTAAATTAGTCAAAGAAAGATATCAAAGATCAAACATTCGTTAATTTATTTTAATCCGAGGTTGGTTTCATTTTTCTATTTCTCTTTTGATACAACGACTTTGTTAGACCCTGATTGCCGCCAGAAATTCACCGCCTCACATATTGATTTTAAGAACAAAATTCAACAAATTAAGATGAAGGCGTCCCGTTTCCTCTCTGATCTTATAGTCTTTCTCAGTCCATTTTTCGATAAATCCTCATGAACCCCGCTCCTGATTATGTAAGTTGTTTTCCCTCTCTTTACTTATTCTTCGGTTTCTTCTTTGGAGTTGTTGAAGTTGTTTTACTTTTTTTTCTATAATATAACCTTTTCAATTAGGTTGATTTCAATTACTGATCATGAATTTGCCAAACCTGGAAAGTCTTTTAATTGATGAGATAGAGATGATTTAGTTTAAATTATCTAGATGTTAAGTTCTGATATGTATGTTAAAAGATGAAAGAAATCAAAAGAAGATTCGTTGTTGCTGGGACAAAGCATCGTCCGACGCCACAACCAAACCACCATCTGCCTATAATTTTTAATTGCCTTTCACTATTCTGAACATTTTACAACCTTTACTATGTTAATTTGTTTTCTTTTTTCTTTGTTTTCACCCTCTTTTACTGCAAGTTGGTGTGTCAATTTGATTGTTTATCAGGTTTGTGGTTTTGGATACTTTTAGTCATGAATATGGTAATGCAAACCTGATTATTTGTGCTTATTCATACCATTTGAGATGCATTCAAGGTGTTTGATGTAATGTCTCATTTGTTCCCGTATTAATGACGATTTATTTTTCTGTTGAAATTCAAGGTTTCTCTTCGGTCAATTCAAGTAGTTTGCTTTTCGATCAAGTGTGTCGATATTGGATTCAAATACGTCATCCTAATGCAGTGACAACAAACATTTCAGACAAATTAGTTGTGATTGTGAGTTTTCTCTGCAATTTCACTCTCTTTTTTACTATTGTTTATCTATTTGTATCTATTTATGTATGTATGTGTTTGTGTATCTTTGGTTTAATTGTGATCATCATCAGGTTGTTTAAGTGAGTATAATGTCATAGTGTTTAATCTTTGTTTGATTTTGGCAAAATGAAGTTTACAGACTCATGGTTTTTAGTTTAATTTCAGTTGTTCTTTAGAGATGATAAAGGGAGGAGAATTTTAATGCATTATCTCTATATATTATGTATAAAGAAAATGCAAGTGCATTCACTATTATAGGTTACATGTCACTGTTATCAATAAAAATGTAAGTACGATGCTACTATAGATAAATAAATGCAAGTACAGTGCTACCAAAAAGTCAATCACATTGAGTCTATTAGCCAAAAGAGTAAACTATGTTGGTATGTCTTGCAATTTATCTATATTTTTACTTTTAGGGGCTTCTCCTCTCTTTTCTCAAAAATTGATAAAATAGTTCTAATAATGCTGTTAATATTTATTTTATCTTTTACTATTATTAGTCTTATGTTTCTTTAGTCCAATTTGACTTATTGATCTTCCCACCTTTAACCAGATAAATAGTTTTAAATGACATATAATATTAAATAACTTACGGTATTCTTTGATTGTCTAAAGTTATCAAATGTTATTAATAGAGATCAAATATGGTTTCTTTAAGATTATATTACAGGTTGTCATACATTCTATCTATAGACATACTATATTTACGAACATTACCCATGACATGCCTTAAAAGTAGTAAAAATTTTATTAAACTAAGATCTGGATCATATATTAAACATCCATTTAGATGTAATAAACCTATTTTATTATAACAAATAGGCTTTATACTTGACCGGTTTCCGACACCAATCACCATTCAACTCAGTGATGTTAGTTTATATTTGCAACTTTTAGGTTATGAGTATACAAATTTCTATTTCAATATATTGATTTTCTTTGTCAATTAAAAAAACTAAATTCTGTATAAAATCATTAAATAATAATTGGTTAGTTGAATAAATAACGTGCTGCAAGCCGTCATTGATACTCTATCTGGAAATTGGCGGTTGGTATTAGGGCATATGGTTAGTTGAATAAATAACGTAAGTACGATTGACTTCTAACGTTAATATCTTTCCTTTTGTTTTCTTATATATACCTTTCTTTTTGCTTCCACAATAATGGCTACCATGCGAGGCTTGGTGTGGAAATTCCACAAAAGCGTGGTCGATATTTGATTTGTGTATTATAGAATCCTACTTTCATTTCTTTCTATTGCAAGTTGCAACATTATATGTTTATTTTTTGCTTATCAAGAGATTTTGCTTTTAGAAATTAACCCAATTACAAAATTTTAATTTCAATTTATTTCTTATTAATACGTTGTATTTTGAAAGTCTACCCACTTATAGTATTGCAATTTCAATTTTATATCAATTACACCATTGGTGGAGGCGAAGCAATCTTTATTTAGATCTCCATTTTTGGGAGTCAATTCTTGCTGCATTAGGTAAATAAATTCTTTCTGGAATTTTATAATGAAAGATTTATTATAATTATTGCTACAAAAAAAAAATCATACAACTGTGAATACTAATCTAATTTCCAATCTTTTAGATATCAAACAATATGCTCGCTATATTGAGACCGGAGGGCTTTGAACCCAAATATTTTCTTAAAGACTTCTCAAGAATACTGTAGTCGTGTATTAGCAAAGACAAAGCACTCAGTCTTACCCATGTTGAAACAAGTGGATAACATTGGTTTTGGTATGTTTTATCCCAAATATTTTCTTAAAGACTTCTCAAGAATATTGTAGTCGTGTATTAGCAAAGACAAAGCACTCACTCTTACCCATGTTGAAAGAAGTGGATAACATTGGTTTTGGTATGTTTTAGTTGTGGTAACGGTATGTAAGTATGTTACTTTAAAAAGCCATTTTTTCTTTATTAGACAAGTTCATAAATCTATAGTTTTAATCAATTGTTAAGATTTGTTTATTGGTGACTCATTTTACATTATAATTTGAAGTCCAACAAATTTCTTGATCGGGCACTGAATAAGAAAGTTATTTTTTATAAGGCCAAACTTTTCAATACAACAAAAACTTTCTGGTGATACCAATGTAGATCCACTTGTTCCTATATTATATCATTCTACTTTCTACTTTGTGCTATAACTTTACTTTTTCTATTTAATCATTTATAGGGTTCCCGCTGCATCGCACGGGTGTAACCCCCTAGTGGAAATCAAAATACAAAGACTAGATAGGTGCATTAATTAACACCCGAGATTTTAATAGCTTAAATACAAAGGATAAGTCTAAGGGTCCATTTGGTTGTGCTTATAAAACTGTTTATTGGCTTATTGAGTTTTGCCTTTACCAAAGGTAGATAAGCAGTTTTTAATAAGTAAGGAGACCTTTACTTATGACTTATGTCTTTTCCAAAAAGTCAATAAGTTAATAAGCATTTATATAAGCACATCCAAACGGCCCCTAAGACTCGTCAAACGATAAAATCACATTGAGGTCGTGAAGGCTCTTCTCGTAAATACTACAAGAAATAGTCGCAATAACGCACGTTTGGTGTCGCCGTTAATACTCGGTGTCACTGCTTAAGGTGTCGTCAGTATTATCTATGTCAATGATCCGTGTCATCCTTGATCTCTATCGTCAATTCCCTTCAGTCAAGAAAAGAGCGGGAGTTTGAGCAATAGCAACGTATAGCGGCGAAAATATGGTATTTACCGGCGACTTTTTACCAGCATCAAAAGTCGCCGCTAATAATTGTAAACCTTACAAAAGTAGCCGCTAATACTTGTAAACCTTGTTGTGAAATCACTATTTAGTTAGTTTTTATAATTGATTTTGTAAAGGAGAATGTTATAAAATTAAAAATAATAATATATAATTTGTTTTTACATTATTTATATTTTAATTAAATTTAGCAGGTTAATAATTTTTTTATTTAAGATTTCATTATAATATTATAGTGTATTTTAATCGACTGAATCGGTTATATCGGATGTCACGATGCATACAATGTCAATATCAGGTTAACTTAAATTAAAAAATTTTGCTATATCGAATGGCACAATGTGAAGACACGTGTGATACCAATTTATCCAATTAAAAATCTAGATTAATGGTGCAACCAGAACATAAAAAATTAGTCCGCTTATTGAAAATAAGTAAAATATAATTGAGTTATAAGCAAATTACTTATTATTGGTTGTTACTTTATAACCTTGACCTATTTTGGAAAAAATAATTCTTTGTGGTACTAAGATCAAGGGGAGTTGTCATCACTCACCCTCCATTCCCATCAGTGACATAAAAAATTAGTCCGCTTATTGAATATAAGTAAAATATTATGAACAAAATATGAATTTTGTTTTAAAAGTAGGCAATTTGGTTTTTTCATCACCAAAGATGTATTTGATAAAAAATGTATTATTTTATTTTTATAAATAAAAAAGAAATGACTACTAACCAAATATGATGGTCAAAATTTTGATGTAACCTGAATATTTTATTCATATGTGGACGTTTTAGCGATAATTTATGTTGGATTTTAACCTAAAATATCAATTTAGTTTTAACTTTAACCAAAATAGCAACAGTTTTTTTAAACTTGAAACAACATCGTTTTATAACGACATGCTAGCTCACAGCAAACGTCGTAAAACTCGAACTAAAACATCATCATATTGTTATTTTCAATCCAAGATAACATTGTCCTTTTATTTTAGCAACAAACAAATAATGTCCTTTTAACCAAAATCAACCTGATTTCCTGATTTGAACCGAAATTAACGATATGTTTTTGTTTTTAACACAAAATTGCAACAATTTTTATCCCAAAACATCCGCCAAAAAGATATTAAACACAGAACATAAATTATTCATCAGCGTACAAGAAACTATTAATTGAGATTCACTATTCGACGTCTGACAAAAGGAAACTAATCGCCTTACGGGAAACAATTGACGTAAATGAAATTAAATGTCGTCTGCCGCATTGCGCGAGTACACCACTAGTGTCTATATATATATATATATATATATATATATATATATATATATATATATATATATATATATATATATATATTATAAAATCATCATAAAATCATTATCAAGTGAAGGAGTTTTTTTACCGATACCCTTTATTGTCTTCAATGTCTTTCTCCAACATTGAGGTCACTCTTCCTCATGACGCGGCGTATACCAACACCATCCGGCTCGAAGCTCCAAACCCATTTATCGGTTTTACCATGGTTAGTTTTGTCCAGAATTAACCGATTAGGCTGGGGGGGAGCAGTTCGCTCAACCCCCTCGCCAAACTCGTTCGCCATCGGCTCGCCAAGGTCGCCAACTCCACCGCGACACTCGCCTTCGCCTTCGCCTTCGCCGATCCAGCACTTGCCAACATTTAAGCGAGTTTGCCAAAGCCCTCCAACGGCTCCTTTCCATCCCAAAATTTAAATCCCATTTTCCAAACCAGTTTTTTTATAACCTCAACCAAAATCTTTATAAAATTCAAAATTTTTTATAAAAAAACTAGCCGTTAACGGGAAGTGGCGAAAACTTCGTATCGAGTGCACCAAGTTCAACGGCATTTACAATAATTTGGTCAACATGCGACGAAGTGGCGAAAACGAATTCGGGATTTTCACAACGGCTATGGAACAATATGCGCGAGTTCAAGGGAAACCGTTTAAGCATATGCGAAGTTAGGAGTTGATGCGTACCGGTCCTAAATGGCTACTAACTCCCGATTCGCCTCACTCGAGCACGGGTTCCAAACGTGGGAGGACCTCGGATGACGATTTTTCGGATGCTCGAGACCCGATCGACCTTGAGGACGACACCGAACCACAACCCGAGATGCCTCCGCCTCGACGCCCCATCGGCCGCGACCGAGTGAAAAGAGCAAACCGAGATGCATCCGGTTCATCTTCGAAAGACAATGTCGAGGAAACGGTCGACCGGCTCATTGAACAATTCAACTGCCACAACGAAATTGCGGAATCGCGGTTGGATTATGTTTTGTTTAGCCGCTCCGGGACCGAAGAGGACCTCGAGGCGATCCGATTGATGACGGAACAGCGAAGGAAGAAATATTTTAATAAGTAGTTTTTTTTTTAAATTTAGGAATTGTCGTTTTTATTTTTTTTATTTCGTGCAATGTCGTTTTTATTTTTATTGTTATGTAATGTCTTTTATTTAATTTTAAATGTTTGGTTTTAATTAATTTTTAATGTTTGGTTTTAATTAAAAAAACATAAAATATAAATGTGACTTGGAAATTAAAATGGTAGTCATGGGAGTCTTGCACACTCCTGATGGAAGTCTTGGAAGTTTTGGTGTCGTGGCGATGACGTGGCGGTAGTCTTGGGTTGTCATCGGTTTCTTGCACACCCTTCAGCCTAACAATTTTTTGCCAAGGTCCGCGTAACGATAGTCAAAGCTATTTAGAAAAAAAAAAAAAAAAAAAAAAAAACAACGTCGAAATGTTTGCGAGATCCAATAACATCATAATAAATAAATTTATTTGCCGTCATGTAATAATATATTCGCTACCTGCCATTGACGTATTCTTTCAATTAATTTACTAGATTAGCTTGTGTTTTCCGGAGACACGGTTTTACCCGCGAACCAAGGCTATCCCCGTATTATTTGCTGGCAATGTAATTATATATTCGTTACCTCTCATTGACGAATTCTTCAGTTTGACTATATATGGCTGTCCTTGAAAATAAGACTTCCTTTAATAGGGAAATTAAACACAGGCTTTTTTTTAACAACACAGAAATAAGGATCCAGTTTTGGGATCATTACACCATCTATGCCAATCAATCAATCTACCTGACTTCAATCTGATCTTTAACCAAAAAAACGAAATTAATTGCACCTTACCATTGAAAACAACATCGTTTTGGTGCCTCCAATTAACCCAGCAGAAAACCGCTATCAGCCTGGACCTTATCAAACACCTAGGCTAACTTGTAGTTGGAAAATATCAAAGACTGTTAGCATCAAGAGTACTTTCGGTATTTTACATAACTAGTTGTTTTCCCTTTCTTTTCATATATGTAGTTGTATTCTGTGGCTTCCATGTAATAAGTTTTACAATAATGAATAATCACAAGCTAAGCTTTCGGTCATCTTCTTCATCTTCAAGCTTGAGTTTATGAACAATAACAAAGACAAGCCCTGACATTTGGTTATTAATCCGGACTTTGGAAATCCGTTGTTTAAAATGTTATCGGATTCAATTATCATTCTTTAACAAAATAAAATGCAGAAACTGATCGACGAAATTGCAATCAAACAATTTTCATACAAATGGAGGTATTCAACTAATTGAGATTTCAATTGGTTCCTAAACGAGACAACATCAAGAACTGCCATGACCAAACCACACATACATTTTCAGGCGTCTTTAATTAACATAAGTAAGAAACTCTTTATCCTTTTGAAGAATCGCTATCTCTTCTTCTGGTAGATGCACAAATGCTCTAATACCATCTCCAGTTGGAGTATCCAGCATAAGGATAGTCTTCTCCTCCACGTCTGGAATTCGTACTGATACCTCTACTGGCTTGCCCCACCCGAAATCCACTTCATAATATGGAACCCTGCATCCGCTTGAAGTATAATATATATCTCCCCGTAATGTCGAGAATGTGTTTACCAACTTTTGAACTGCTTCTTGCTCATCTCTTACTCCTTCAAGCTCCATTTTTCCTTTCCTTACCTCCGCAATCAACTCATTCAACTTGATTTCACCTGAATACGTCATCTTTGTTATCGCCAATGTGAATAAGTTGCCTACTGCTGTTTCTGGACAATTTTCAGCAAATTTCTTCCTCAAGTTCACGGCTATAGACAAATTTGATGGCTTTGAAGAACCGGACTTTGTTGTTGCTGCACTCACTGCGTGTTTGAATAGAAGAGCTGTCACCGCCTCGACTCGAGTAGGGTTCATTTGAGGTGTGCCCATTGCAATAACCTTGTTCTTGAGTTCATTTAGTTTTGAATTCGAAAATTCAAATATCCTCGTACCATAGTTCACTTTATCTTTCTCCTTAACATCGACAACATCGAACTTAGGCACTTGAATATTATTACTTGTGGAGGATGAAATGAAATGTGGGTTTTTGGGTGACCCGCAACGGTTTACCGTGGCCCAATGGTCGATGAAGTTGATTATTGTCCCTCCGTCAGCAAGTTTGTGTGATATGGACACGGCCACTGCAGCTCCACCGTCAGCAAAATGGTTAAGCTGGACCTCGAGCATCTTAGCGCTAAGAGCACGAGCACTGCAACTGAGACCATAAGGAAAAAGTTGGTCTATGGATTTGTCTTGCTTATTCTGGTTAATAAAGTCATCGAGTGGCCTATCATTAGAAGCTTCCAAGAAGTCAACCCCTTCGTCGTTGCAGTTGATGTAAAGCGCCGGAGGTGTTGGAAGTCTACCCGCGAAGGGGTAGTACTGTGTTAAACACTTTGACAATGATTGCTTTAGGATGTTGGTGTCACCATTTTTGTAGTTTCGGTAGAAGAAAACCATTGGCGTGTGCATGTCAGGTGCAAACTGGTCAAGCAACGAAAGATTAAAAGTTTTGAGGTGAGGAGGTGTTGGGGAAGATGGTCTAATGGTTTCTCGAGATATGATTGTGTGAAGTTGCCTAATCCTTCCAAATCTTTGGAGCTTTGCCATGATCTTGTTCATTGTTATTGACGAGATGGCAAGTAAATATGAAGATGAACACATGCATACGCATCTTTATATATACCACCTTGTGGTTGAATTTTCAAGATTTATTTGGCATGCGGTTGAATTTTCAATATTGATTGGGATAGATTTGATGAGCTTTTGAGTTGAGAAAAAAAAAAACAAAAACAAGCAGATTGATTTATTTAATCACATATATTACTTGGAGTTCCTCTGAATAGAAAACTATAATCAGTACTGGAATTTATTTAATCACATCTATAAACAATGAACGCATACATTTATCTATCTATCTATATCTATATTTATATTTATAATAGAGGTCATCCAAAGTCATGTGGTTACAAATAATTTGATATCTCAAACCACATTCATTTGAAACCTAAAAACTTTTCATATCTCTTGAATTAGTGACAATTACTAATTTTCTTTTATTCACATTAAATTCCTTCAAAAATTCATTTTATAGTTTATAAAACATATATTTCTTCAAGCTTCAAGAGCTCTCACAATTAAATATCATTTGATCCTGAACTCGTCGAACATTCCTTATGAGTTCCAAGTCATGACAAACGTAAGTATTCGGTTAAACAACACATCATACTCCTACACATATTTATACTTATACTTATACTCACACTCATACATACACACACACACACACATACTCTCTCTTTCTCTCTCTCTCAAATAAACCCAACATATCAAAACGATGTCGCATATTCTAAACAAACTGTTGTTTTAGGCCTAGGGCAACGCGACCTAAGGTAGCACGTGGTAAAGTGTTACAGTAGGCATAATGCAATGCTTTCAGGTCACTGAAATTTTAGTTGCATACAATAGGCCAATAAACTTTGGCAAAATGACACCCAGACCCATCCAACTCTTGATATGTGTTTTAAAATACCCGTAAACTTTTTTTTTTTTTGTTCTTGGAGGGTATAAGGTCTATGTTAACCGGTTAAAAAGGGACTACGACCTTAGATAGTCGGTTCCTCTCCTACCCGTTTAACTGATATGCTTAGTTGGCAAGGTGAGGATGACGTCGGTGTGTTCACGTAAGCGTGACCAAGTCATAATGACTGTACGCCTTGCTCCCTAAGTTTTACCCCTTGGATTGGATCTGTGTATATAAATGCATGCCCTAATTAGAACAATAGCCAAGAAATCGTTACCCCTTTCCGATCAAAACAGTGCAAAATCGAGTTTTGGTTTCTTTGCGGTTACCGTTGCAGGTCGTTAGCTAGCTCTTCTAAGCTTCGTCATGGATCCAAACCTCGAATTTTCCTTCACAGAATTTCTTAGTGCATGACATAATCTGGAACACACAGAGCCAAGAGGACCACATCAACGTCGCAATGCAGCTTGAGATGGCGCTACTCCGGAAAGAGATCGACGCAACCATGAATATGGTGCAGGCAGAGAATGCTAGGCCTCGAGCTGAGGTCAACAAGTTCAAGAAGGTCATAAAGTCGGTGTTGGTGGGAGGTCTTGTTTGTTTGGTGGCCGTCGGGTTTGGGTTCACCATGTTTAAGTAACTATGTTAATCGGTTAGTGGGGTAGGTAACTAGTTGGGTTATGTAGGTTTTAAGATCTTTTGGTTTGGTGTTGTTTAACAGGTCAAGTCCTGCTAGTGCATGCATTTTGTGGAAGTGAAGTTTAATCGTAGTTTAGGTGGTTGTTTTTGTGCAACGGTTGCCCTTATTTAACCTTTATCTATGTAATCGAAGTGTTAACTTTAGTTTATAATCTATGGAATTTTTCATAAACGGTGGTGATGTGCACTTTCATATGGGTTTGTTGCTGGAAATTCGTGAATCCAATCATGTAAATACAATCCTTAAAATGTGTAAGTATAAGGTGTTTATTGTTGGAAATCTAAAACTTGAATGCTATAATCGAAAATTTAGTAATGGTGTAAATCTGTAATGGGTGGACACGTGACTTAAAACTAGAATGCTATAATCGAAAATTTGTTGCTGGAAATTCGTGAATCCAATGACTTGTTTCATCAAACCTCAATATAAGCCTAACATGGTCACTTAAATGCCTTAAAATCTGTAATGGGTGGACATGTGAAAGTATAATGTTTTATGGGTTGGAAATGTGAAATTAGTATGGTATAACCAAAAGATTATTAAAGGGCTACAATGTGGTAATGGTCAACAGAAAGTCATGATCATACATGAGGAATCTCACCAAACAAAAGTTAAAGTTATTGATCATCCATGTGGTTAATAATCCAAACTCTCTTAACCATCACCATTTAACACAAACTATACAACAACACAAAATAGGGAAATCAATAATTCATAAATGTTGTAATCGTTACAAAGTTGTAACTTGAATCCTAAAAAAGTGATACAAAAAGACAAAAACCACACATTCAACATTCTACTTATTAGGTGATTGGCACAATACATAGTCAATATCTAGAAACCACACATTCACATCACACACAAGTAAATATCCAGAAAACATGTAAATGGTATTGACAACTCCAGATGAAATTAATCCACATTTATGGGGACTGTAGAGGACATCCCCTCACCACTTGGAACTTCAACCCTTTTTGCCAGTTTTTTTAGAATTCTTTCAGGCCGTTTGGGCTCACGCTTCCTGTAACACCCGGCTTATTAACAAAACACCCCATAAAATTTTTTATTTTTTTCAAATACATATTTTACATTCAAAACCATATTCAAATGGGTATTAGTTAATACAAACAGGCACAAGAGTATCAAGGATTACAATATACTAGTATTATACATCCTTCAAGCCGGGCTGCTACTTCAACATTACTGGGTCCCTAGTCACGGACTTTGTCTTTCCCCTTAGCGGGGTCACGCTCACCTGCAGGAACATATCAAATAAACACTGTGAGCTATAAAACCCAATGAGTAATCATACAAATAATCTCACATATATAAGAGAATAATAACATTTAAACTCTCATAACAGTTTCTGTCCCATATTTCATAGTCATAACTGACCGCACCATATATCATGGCCATATAAGCCGCACCAAAACATTTTCAATAATCAAGTCATAGCCCTAAGGCCGCACCAAACCGTTTCAATATTCAAGTCATAGCCCTAAGGCCGCACCAACAGTTTCATCATTTATTTCATAGCCCTAAGGCCGCACCAATTGGGTTCAATAACCCGATATCATGGTCATAAGACCGCACCATTTAGTTTCAAGATTTAATATCATAGCCAAAAAGGCTGCACCATTTTGATTCTCGATCCAATATCATGTCTACATAACATTTGGGTATTCGACCCTCGTCTCATATTTAACTACTTCAAGTAGTACCAAAGCAAACATCATATATATCATACTAGATATAGTTAAGATTACTCACCTTGATGCGATATTGTCAATCTTGGGCTCAAACCGAATAAAACTTCAAATTCTGGAATCTAAGGGAATTTAGATCATCTACTAGTATTCAATCACTTTATTATAACCCCTGGAATGTGCATACCAAATATTATTAATATATAGTCACCAATTCTTGAATTATACAATTTTCAACTTGATATTTCTATATGCTAAATAATTTGCAGCCGTCTGTTTATGCTTTGTTTAACCTGATTAAACCCGAATCACACTATTGACTCAACAATGGTTTTGTACTACTATTCCTTAGGTTTCTAAGGCCACTGACCTCATATTTTTCTGATTTTTCTATGATTTTATACGAATTTTACACTGCAGGAACATTGTGCTGTCACGAACCAATTCGACAGCATTGTAAATAACGTGATTTCTACCTATCTTGAAGGTAGAATTAACCTATAACATATAAAACTTAGAGATACTACACATCCATACGGTTCTAGGGCCGTAAGAATCACCTTCATACGATTTTTCTACGATTTTATATGATTTATACAATACTGTGTTGAATTAACGCTACAAAACCGTAAAATTTAATGTTTTTACCTTGAAATCTTCAATCAAATCTTCAATTTCTTGCCCAAAATGATTGGAAATGATGAAGGAAAGTTGCAAGGAGTGTTCTGGAGTTTTAGGGCTAAAAATATCATAAATAGGAGGTCAAATCCGTGTTTTATGATCCTAAACCCGAGTTGTGTCGGGTTTGACCCATTTGGGTACCCGTTTGACCCTAAAACACTTAAAACTCCATAACTTTTTACTCGAAACTCCGTTTTTTATGAGGTTTCGCCTACGCGTTCGTAATGAAATTATACACAACACTACACAAGCATATTCTCAAAAATATTACCACAATAATGTCGTATACTTGACATGTGGAGTGTCAAGTTTACCGAAACGACAAATTTGGTCCATTACTTTACATATTTCATACTTCCACACACACAAGTATGCTTACAAGTTTAATTAACATTCTAACCTTGGGGTATTACAAATTCTCCCCTCCTTCAAAAGATTTCGTCCCCGGAATCATACAAAGAGTTGAGGGTATTTCTCCCTCATTTCGCTTTCGGTCTCCCACGTCATGTCGGAACCTCTGTGATGTCGCCAAAGTACTTTAACCATGCTGATTTTCTTGTTCCGCAACTTTCTTACCTTTCGGTCTAGCACCCTCTCGGGTTGTTCTGGATATCTCAACTTCTCACCTATTTCAATTTCAGCGAGAGGTACCCGCTGGGACTTGTCAAACAAAGTCCTCAAATGGGACACATGAAATACATCATGTATACCATGAAGTTCATTGGGTAATTCCAGTCTATATGCTACAGCTCCAACCCTTTGGGATATGCGGAAAGGTCCAATAAAGCGAGGACTCAACTTTCCTTTCTTCCCAAAACGAATTAAGCCTTTCCAAGGGGATACCTTAAGCATTACCATGTCCCTTACTTGGAATTCCAGCAGTTTTACCCGTTTATCTGCATACTGCTTCTGTCGATTCTGGGCCACTTTCAAGTTTTCTCGAATCTGTCTAATCTTTTCTTCAGTCTGTGCTACAATCTCAGGTCCAGCTAACGGCTTTTCCCTAACTTCAGTCCAGCAAGTCGGAGTACGACACGGTGCTCCATACAATGCCTCATACGGGGCCATCTGAATGCTGGAATGGTAACTATTATTATACGCAAATTCTACCAAAGGTAAATGATCCTCCCAGCTTCCACCAAAATCTATTACACAGGTTCTCAGCATGTCTTCCAAAGTCTGAATAGTTCTTTCACTTTGACCATCGGTCTGCGGGTGGTATGCAGTACTCATAAGTACTTTTGAACCCAATTGCTCTTGAAGACTTTGCCAGAACTGGGAAGTAAATCTGCTATCTCGATCTGACACGATTGATACCGGTAACCCATGTCGGCAAATCACTTCATCTATGTAGATTTTCGCCAACTTATCAATCTTGAACTTCTCACCAATCGGTATAAATTGTGCCGATTTCGTCAAACGATCCACAATCACCCATACCGTATCATGACCTCGTGGTGTCCGCGGCAACTTTGTTACAAAATCCATAGTAATATTATCCCACTTCTTCTCTGGAATTGGCAACGGCTGGATTTCTCTGTACGGTTTCTGGTGGTTTAACTTCACTTGCAGACACGTCAAACACCTTTCCACGTATCTTCCAACATCTCTCTTCATTCCAGGCCACCAATACAGCGGTTTTAGCGTCCGATACATCTTAGTACTGCCCGGATGAACTGCATACCGACTATAATGTGCATCTTCTAGTAGCAAATTTCGTGCCTCCCCTTGTTTTGGGACCCATACACGACCTTTAAAGGTTTTCAATCTATGTGTGTTTTCATCCAAATGCTTCAAATACCCAACCATTCGCTCGCTTTTTGCATGCTCAGGTTTACACGCTTCTTCCTGTGCCAAACGGATCAGTTCAGGTAGCCGGCTCGCTACACCCATACATGCGGATGTAACTTTTAAAGGAGCTTCTTTCCGACTTAGGGCATCTGCCACCACATTCGCCTTGCCAGGGTGGTACAAGATTTCACAATCAAAATCTTTAAGTAAATCCATCCACCTCTGCTGTCTCATGTTAAGTTCTTTTTGATCAAACAGATACTTCAAGCTTTTATGATCCGTATAAATAACAAACTTCACGCCATACAAGTAGTGTCTCCACAACTTCAATGCCAAGATCACAGCAGCTAATTCCAGGTCATGAATTGGATATTTCTTCTCGGCTTCTTTTAATTGACAGGACGCATAAGCTATCACCCGACCTTTCTGCATTAACACACATCCGAGGCCGACTCTAGAAGCATCACTATAGATTACATATTCTTCTCCACTTTGCGGTAATGCTAACGCCGGAGCTTCACACAAGGCTTGTTTCAACCTTTGAAAAGCTTCTTGCTGTTTTTCCGCCCATTCAAACTTTTCGCCTTTCTTGGTCAATTTGGTCAACGGGGCAGCTATCGAGGAGAAATTCTCGACAAATCTTCTATAATAACCTGCCAAACCAAGGAAACTTCGTATTTCGGTCGGACTTCGAGGCGGTTCCCACTTCATCACGGCTTCAATTTTCGCTGGATCGACTTTCACCCCTTCAGCATTAATCACATGGCCAAGAAATTGAACTTCCTTTAGCCAAAATTCACACTTACAAAATTTCGCATATAGTTTTTCTTGACGAAGCAACTCCAGCATTTGTCGCAAATGCACTTCATGCTCGGCTTGGCTTCGCGAATACACTAGGATGTCGTCTATAAATACTATCACTGAAGTATCAAGAAACGGACGACATACCCGATTCATAAGATCCATGAATACGGCCGGAGCATTGGTTAACCCGAAAGGCATCACCAAAAACTCGTAATGGCCATATCGCGTGCGAAAAGCTGTCTTCGAAATATCAGATTCTAGAATCTTCAACTGATGGTACCCTGATCACATGTCAATTTTAGAAAAGTAAGATGCCCCTGTAGCTGGTCAAACAGGTCATCAATTCTTGGTAGCGGATATTTATTCTTTACCGTGATCTTGTTCAATTCCCGATAGTCAATGCACATACGCAGTGACCCGTCTTTCTTCTTAACAAACAGAATAGGGGCTCCCCAAGGTGATGTACTGGGTCTAATAAAACCTCTATCTAACAATTCTTCCAGTTGCTTTCGCAATTCCACCATCTCTGAAGGTGCTAAACGATATGGAGCCCGAGAAACAGGAGCAGCTCCCAGAACCAGTTCAATCATGAACTCTACTTGTCGATCTGGAGGTAACCCTGGAAGTTCATCTGGAAATACATCTGGAAATTCATTTACAACATTTACATTTGCTACCCCCACCTTTATTGGCTTAGCCACCGCTACATAAGCCAAATAAAACATTCCCCCTTTCCTAATGCAGCTTCGAGCCTGAGCAAAGGAAATAACTGGCATCCTCAACCGTGGTCTTTCACCCTAAATCTTTATCTATTTCTCATCCGGTGACAACACTGTAACACTTTTTTTTTCTACAATCCATGTTACCATAATTTGTTGCTAACCAATCCATACCCACAATCACTCCAAATTCATTGGTAGTCATCGGCTTCAAATCTATAGGGAAAGTGGCCCCGTAGATTTTAAGCTGACAACCTTCCAGGTGTTCGGAAACCCAAACATATCTACCATCCGCTATAGCTACTTCCAAGCTTTCATCCATAGGAGTTAGTGGTACATTCAAACGAGGCATCAGAGACACCGATACAAAACAATGAGTAACTCCTGGATCAAATATAACATATACAGATATGGAATTTAGAGTGAAGATACCTGTAATCACATCAGTCTTTTCACGAGCTTCTTCAACGGTTATCTGAAAGGCTCGTGAGGCTACTGGTCTTCCTCGGTTCTTCACATCTTCCTTCTTCCCTCCTTGTTCATCTCTGGATCTTTCACTAAATGCTCCAGATTTCAGCTGTGGACAATTTAGGCGAATATGATCCGTAGCTCCACATTGGAAACACCTACGCTCCGCCCGACAGTGGCTAGCATCATGCCCTGGTTTTCCACAATTTCGACAACTAACTGGTGCAGTGTTGACTCGACAACTTCCTGAGTGCCTTTTTCTGCACTTCTCACACCATTTTGCTTCATCTTTTTGGCCTTTACCCTTAAAGTTAGACCCAGCTTGTTGTGACTTTTTCTGTGGCGTCCATACTTGGTCTTCCGCCTTTCGTTTGGTTTCAATTGCCTTCTTCTCATCTTCTTGTCTTTTCAGTTCTGTCTCCCTTTTAGTGGCCATATCCACCACTTGTCGGAAAGTAAACAATTTAAGTGGTTGCACTATCTCACGGATTCGGGTCGTCAATCCCCAAACATACTTGTCAATTTTTCTCTTTTCAGTGTTTACTTGATGCTCCGCAAACCTTGTTTTCTCCAGAAAGCTCATAGTATATTCTTGGACATATTTAGAACCCTGTTCCAAGTGCAGAAATTCATCTTCCAACTTCTTTACAGCCACTTCTGAACAATACTCTTCATTAAACTTGGTCTTGAATTGCTCCCAAGGTAATGATAGGGACGAATCAGGACCCAATGACTTGCTATAAATCTGCCACCAATGTAATGCATTGCTCGTCAATTGGTTTGTAGCAAACTACACTTTGTCCCCTTCAGCACATTTACTGGCTCGGAACACTTTTTCAATGTGCATTATCCACTCCATTGCCTGGACCGGATTGTCTGTCCCCGAAAATTCTTTTGGTTTGCAGCCAAGGAAAGCTTTATAAGTACATCCAATCTTCTTTTCAGAAGCTTCCCCGCCTTGTATTTCTTTTTCTGCATGGGCATGGCTTTCTCCCTAACTTTCAGTTTTGGGTTGCCTATCATGAGTTCTTTTCGCAGCTTTTTCACCCGGGTTATTCACTAATGTAGGCAGCATTTCTCTAACCACATCAGCCACAATAGCCAGTATATCCAGTGGATTTTCCCCCACCGGTTCCCCTACTGGTTCCCCCACTGGTTCCCCCACTGGTTCCCCTGATCTTCGTCCATCTGAGCCTTGGGCTGGTCCACTCCTTGATGTTCCACGCCCCGAATCTCTACCAGTAGGATTAATCCTTGTGTTTCTCATACTTCAAAATTCAGCAAACAGTTAGATTACATATATAATAACAAACTTATATATGTCTAACAGTCCATCATGTCTAGTATCTCTCAAGGTTTAAGTCCAGGAATCTAATCTAAAGACACCTAGTTCACTTAAACCACGGCTCTGATACCAACTTGTAACACCCGACTTATTAACAAAACACCCCATAAAAATTTTTATTTTTTTCAAACACATATTTTACATTCAAAACCATATTCAAAGGGGTATTAGTTAATACAAACAGGTACAAGAGTATCAAGGATTACAATATACTAGTATTATACATCCTTCAAACCGGGCAGCTACTTCAACATTATTGGGTCCCTAGTCACGGACTTTGTCTTTCCCCTTAGCGGGGTCACGCTCACCTGCAGGGACATATCAAATAAACACTGTGAGCTATAAAGCCCAATGAGTAATCATACAAATAATCTCACATATATAAGAGAATAATAACATTTAAACTCTCATAACAGTTTCTGTCCCATATTTCATAGTCATAACTGACTGCACCATATATCATGGCCATATAAGCCGCACCAAAACATTTTCAATAATCAAGTCATAGCCCTAAGGCCGCACCAAACCGTTTCAATATTCAAGTCATAGCCCTAAGGCCGCACCAACAGTTTCATCATTTATTTCATAGCCCTAAGGCCGCACCAATTGGGTTCAATAACCCGATATCATGGTCATAAGACCGCACCATTTAGTTTCAAGATTTAATATCATAGCCAAAAAGGCTGCACCATTTGGATTCTCGATCCAATATCATGTCTACATAACATTTGGGTATTCGACCCTCGTCTCATATTTAACTACTTCAAGTAGTACCAAAGCAAACATCATATATATCATACTAGATATAGTTAAGATTACTCACCTTGATGCGATATTGTCAATCTTGGGCTCAAACCGAATAAAACTTCAAATTCTGGAATCTAAGGGAATTTAGATCATCTACTAGTATTCAATCACTTTATTATAACCCCTGGAATGTGCATACCAAATATTATTAATATATAGTCACCAATTCTTGAATTATACAATTTTCAACTTGATATTTCTATATGCTAAATAATTTACAGCCGTCTGTTTATGCTTTGTTTAACCTGATTAAACCCAGAATCACACTATTGACTCAACAATGGTTTTGTACTACTATTCCTTAGGTTTCTAAGGCCACTGACCTCATATTTTTCTGATTTTTCTATGATTTTATACGAATTTAACACTGCAGGAACATTGTGCTGTCACGAACCAATTCGACAGCACTATAAATAGCGTGATTTCTACCTATCTTGAAGGTAGAATTAACCGATAACATATAAAACTTAGAGATACTACACATCCATACGGTTCTAGGTCCGTAAGAATCACCTTCATACGATTTTTCTACGATTTTATATGATTTATACAATACAGTGTTGAATTAATGCTACAAAACCGTAAAATTTAATGTTTTTACCTTGAAATCTTCAATAATCTTCAATTTCTTGCCCAAAACGATTGGAAATGATGAAGGAAAGTTGTAAGGAGTGTTCTGGAGTTTTAGGGCTGAAAATATCATAAATAGGAGGTCAAATCCGTGTTTTATGATCCTAAACCCGAGTTGTGTCGGGTTTGACCCATTTGGGTACCCGTTTGACCCTAAAACACTTAAAACTTCATAACTTTTTACTCGAAACTCCGTTTTTGATGAGGTTTTCTCCTACACGTTCGTAATGAAATTATACACAACACTACACAAGCATATTCTCAAAAATATTACCACAATAATGTCGTATACTTGACATGTGGAGTGTCAAGTTTACCGAAACGACAAATTTGGTCCATTACTTTACAAATTTCATACTTCCACACACACAAGTATGCTTACAAGTTTAATTAACATTCTAACCTTGGGGTGTTACACTTCCTCGTACCAACACTTTCCTGAGTCATTTATTCACCTTCCTGAACCGATGTGGTAGCATGCATGTGTGTTTGCTGTGGCACTTGTGTTTGACCAATATTTGTTGTTTTGGCACTGGAAGTTGTGGCAAACTTTTTGCTTGTTAACTTGTTGTGTCCATGTATTTTACAAAGACCACATAACACTCTTTTGCCAGCTTTTGACACCATATGCTTGGTTGACCTCTCAGATGCATCTTTCTTCCGCCTTATAGTTGGCCTCCCTGGCATTCTTCTTCTAATTTGGGGTAGAGGTGCAATAAACTCTGTTTTGGGCCACATTTCTGCTCCATTCATCCCAAGGATAGGATGTTTGTAACTGTTTTTGTAAAACTTTGCAAGGTACAATAGATCAACAAAGGCCTCTATCGTCCCATTTAGATATGATATAGTAGCCACATAATGCACACATCTATAACTGCTTAGTTCCCATAATCTGCAAGTACAGGTTTTTTTCCAAATTGACTGCATATGCCTCACCCAAATTCCTTGTTTCAAATTGCATCAACCCATAAGGAAGGACCTGCCAGTACCTGTTCAAGAGATCATATGATTATTATGTGGTTTTTACCATTTAAAAAGAAGACTGCACAACGTAAATGTACCTTTGATGGATTTTCAGATCACTTATTTTTTTCTAATGACTGGACAAATTTCGTAGTCAGGCCAGTTACTTCCTTTAAGGTTCATCCTATGCATTCTGTCTATCACATACATCCGAATTTCTTCCAGCATTGTGATTATAGGTTTTTCCTAGCTTCAGTAATGACACTATTAAATGTTTTTGAAAACCCATTCTCAACAGCATCACACATGCTACCGAATTTGAAAAATGCTCTAAACCATGTTTTAGGATTCTTATCTAAGTGGTAATCATGGGCTGCATTGCTTAGTTGCTGAATCTCCTTCATTGCTGCATTGAAATGGGGTTCTGTTGTAGTCTTACTTGCTTTCCAGAAAAGGTTCTCAAAATGGGCTCGTGTGAATATATTCTTAAAGTTTGCATAAATGTGCCTTGTACACTGCCTATGCTCTGCCTCTGGTAGCACCTCCTTGACTGCCTCCATTAGTCCCTACAACCATAAAACCGAACTCAATTAACTCACCCTTATTTGATAAAAGTAAAGACATGTAAGTTGATTACCATACCTTATGTTGATCAGACATCAAAGACACACTTAGCCCTGTTTCAAGGTGCAAGTCTTCTACAAGCAATTCCAATAACTATTTCCAGTTTTCCTTATTTTCCACACACATATACTTTATAAAAATATCATTGTATTTTAAAAGTATACTTGTACGAAATGTTCTAGAGAGTTTTAGTCCCATTGTATCTATAGTTGTATATCTTATGTGGATCGATATACTTAGTTCACTATAAACAATGCTCTGATACCAATCTGTCACACCCCCAAACCGGATTGGCGGAAACGTCCGGGGGTGGATGACTTCATGAACAGTATCATAACAACGTTGTACAATAGTGATCAAAGCAAACACATCCATCATAATATAATTGTAAAAGTTACATGAGTTCAAAGTTAGTACGTTTCAATTACAATTACAATATGATTCCAAAAATACATAGTATGACGTCGTAGCGTCCCTTCATCAAAGCTTGTAATTACCTTATCAATTTCCTGAGAATACAAGTAGTTTGAAAAGAGTGTCAACAATTAAGTTGGTGAGTTCATAAGAGTTTTGTATGAGAAAATCCATTTCTTCGTAAAAGGTAGTATTGAAATCCAGAAAATCCAATATTTTTTTATAACAATGTTAAAGTCTTAAAAACCAAAGACTAATAATGTATAACGTAGTTTTTAATCTTGTATAAAACTATTTAAATGTATATTCCCATGTAAACTAAATACATCGTTGATTTTTCCATGTGAGACTCCCTATAACCATACTGTGACCATGTAAGCCTGCTGCGACGTTCTTCAGGCGTCGGAATGTTAGACATTTGTCACCTCAGACCTGCCGGTCTAGCTATAGCTAAAAGCTCAGATGCGGGCTTGTCAATCCCATATAGATCTATACACAAATATCACGCTCTCTTACCGAGACTCTAGTTATAATTTCAGGACTTTTAGTATGAGTACTTAAATAAGTATGGTGAAGATCCGTCTCACAAAATTTGCTATCAACTTGTTTACATTTGTTTGTATATGAAAAACTCTTGTATATGTCATTATCAATTTTCCATGATAATAAAATAGTGTATAATAATTATATACTTTCATATAATTATTTGTTTTGTTGCAAAAAGTCATGATAGTGTTTGTATCCATAAACTATACCTGTTATAGTTCATTTTAACTGTTCATTGTACATATGTATATAAACATATATATAAATTAACTTGTTTAAATGTTCATAAAACATCTTTTTAAGTTATTTCCCACAAAAATGGTGTAATAACTTGGTTATAACCATTTTTGCTAGAAAAGTCATGTTCCGTAGTTTTTATTAGTTTTATTTTTATGACTTTACTTAAAACTTCTAATATGTTTATGTTCATAGTTTTCATAGATTTGTATTTTTACTAAACATATCACATAATAATGTTTATAATACTTGGATCTAACGTTATTTCAGGTAGAAAACATTTTTAAACAAAAACTAGTTAAAAACATGTGTAAATAACCATTTTCATGGTGTAATCTTGTATTCTCCCCTTAAAACTTGAATAAAGATGAAAAAGAGTGGTATGAACTCACATTTGAAGCAAATATTTGAGTTTTGAAGAAGAAGAATCAAAGTTTGGCAACTTGGAAGTAGCTTGATCTTCAAGAGAATCAACATCTTGCTCAAAACTCCTTTGAAAGGCTTGGAAACACTTGCAAAATCTTGGAAATTCTTGAAGATTTTTTGAGAGGATATGAGAAGTGAGTTTGAGGATGAAGTGATGGTGGAGAATGGCCTTTCTTGGCCGAATTTATGGTGGTGGAATGGAGGTGGGATGATCTTGGTCTTGGAAATGGCAAGATTCATACAAATCTACTTTTTAGATTTTTGTACAATCCTAATATAAAGAATGAGATATGTCCCCTTATGAGGAGACATAAGGGTGTTCTAGGGTAGCTCATGGCTGATCAAGAGAGAGGGGGTGGGGGTGGGGGTGGGGGGAGGGGGGTTTACTAGCCTCTTATAAAATATAAACATGTGTTTATATAAATGTGGTGTTTTTATAAAACGCGGTAAAATGTTTTGTGTATTTTTATAAGTTTTCGGAGATTTAATTACTAATAAATATATAAATCAATACTATGCATAAAAATATTAGTAAACATTTATTTAAATCGATTCGTAATTTGTTAGGTGAAGATATACGCGTTTAAGCGCGGTATTCTTCCTAATACGCGATATTTAGCATTTTACCGGAAAATAAATTTGGCTATAAAATTAAATACTAGACAATATTACGCTTCATAATATGTGTTACGTTATTCTATTTTTGATGTTTAAGGCACCACGTTTTGTATTTTGGTATACAAACCCTGTGTACATTTATCGTTCACAACGATTTAACTGTTGTAACTTTCACATGCGAAATCCGTTTTCGACGCTCTATATGTCCACGGATTCGTATTGACGAATACATCATTCTAAGAATATTATTAATTCCAAAATAATATTTGTATGATTATTGAATTTTTACGCTACTGTAGTTTATTATCCGTATTTACAGCGTTTACCCGATAATTGATTTGAATTAGCGTACGTAGTATTATAATATCAAATAATACATTGTAAGGGTTATGAAAAATTACATTTCAACATATTGACCTAACATACGCTTCGGTTGACTTAGGTTGACTTTTGTTGACCAAATTGACAGTTGTCACACGACCTACAGCACTTAACAGCTCCCCACTACATAAACCCTTTAGAAAACATCCATCTAAGTTAATCAGCCTTCTACATCCACTTCTCCAACCCTCCTTTAGCCCACCAAAACATACATAAAATTTGCTAAAGTAATTTGTCTCATCTGGCATGCTATTCACAGCAATCTTACAGTGGACCCTGGATTTGATCTCTTTATCTCCTTACCATAAGACCATAGCTTGGCATAATGTTCGACAATGGTACCTTCGATTAGAGATAAGGCGTATTTTTTGCTCTCCTACACTGGCTCATACTTACCTGTATGCCAAAATCCTTTTGGACCTCCTCCCTAAGTAGTCTAACACTCATTTTCTGTTTGTGTAGTATCTCATTGGTGTAATGGATGTCAATCCAAGCATAAGTCACAATAGAACCCAATTTGAAGTTTCTTACACAATTATGTTCATCTCTAAGGGACTTAATTTGAAATGCGTTTTGTTCACTCATCCATGAACCCCAGAGCCTAAAAGTGCAGTCACCGTTGCAACATTTTACTAACAACCTTTTATTGTCATTTTTTTGTAACATAACTGATATCCATTAGCCACAACATAATTACAAAGCATACCTTTTAGTTGTTTAGGATTTTTCGAACCTCTTACCTAATACAAGCACTTGCTTTTTCCATTCAACATTAGGATTGAACCTAGTTGGGCACTCCAGTGTTTGGTTGCTTACATCAACATCCATGTCTTGCTCTTCATCATCGATGACAATTGCTGCTTCATCCTTGTCTTCTTCCTCATGTTGGCTTGTGGGTGACACCTCCCCTATAGCAGATATATTATCATTAGGACTAACTACTTCATCATTTTCTTCATCGATCGAGTCCTGTATGTTAACACCTTCGTGATCCATGTAAATTGGCAGAGTAACTCCACAATGGTATAGTATCTCTATAAACTCCACATACTCCATTTCGTCTAAAATTAAGTGTAACACATGAGGAATGTCGTAATCCGGTAGACAGTAGTACAGGTTCTTGTATTTTCTTTGAACAAACCTTTCAAGAAACTCGATACACTCGTTCAACTCCATCCCCAAAAAATCAGCAGCGTCAAGGTGGTACTGCATGCCATCGATGTACCCAAAAGGTTGCCAATTGAAGGTTCTATTGAAGTGTAACTCAACGACGATATCCGATGCCATCGTTCAATCTACTGCTAAACACTTTAGGAAAACCGACTCAATTCGGGGTTCAGGGTTTTCGTATGCCCTCCGTTTTTTTGAAATTTCTTGCAATAAAAAAGCTATAAGACTTGTTTGTTGACTGTGATAATATCGATTTTAATCCAAGCTGACTCACCTGCTGACTACTTAAATCGGATCTGACTCAACTGCTGACTACGGCACATAACCGTCTTACCCCTTCATTTTGGATAAAAGGACGTTTTAAACATTGACATACAAACTTCGTGCCCTTATATCGCAAAAAATAATAATTTAGGGACCAAATGAATCATAATCTAAGATATTATGGGGCTAAAGTGTCATTTTGCCATAAAATTTCAATGTTGCATCCAATAGGCCACTGAACTTTCAGTTTTTGTTTTAAAATACCATTGTCTCCTATTTAACAAGTTATACTAGGTTAAAATCGTTGTGGGGAGACCTCATGGCTGGTTGCTTCCCTCTAGCAAAGAGAGGACTAGCGGCCAGAGGCGAATTAGGCATCGGAGGAGGAGAGTCATGGGGGTGTGGTCGAGGTGGTACAGCTATGGTGATATTATGGATAGGCTTTGGACCTGGTCGTGGTAATACGACTATGGATGGGTTTGACAACGCCTATCAATATCAAGTATTTTAGTCGTTGTTAGGCCCTATTTTTGGTGAATTTATATCATATCTATATTGGTATTACTCACTTTTGTGCTAGTACTTGTGTGCAAGAAAAAGATGAAAACATGGGCTAAACATGGACAAAATGAAAGAAGTTTGGATAAACATCATTTCAGTCGAAGTCGTACGCGCGTCGCGGATAGTCAACGAAGAGGCAGTGTATTGAAATTCAAACAACGAGATACGAGGATAATGGATAAGACGCGACGCGGATATAAGCTCTGCGCAGCACGGATGACCAGAATTTACAACTATAAATAGAGGCATCTAGGTCGAGTTTCAGGAGCGAAGAACGACCCAAAAGGTGGAACCTAGGCTTCTTTGACTCAAGGATTCGGATTCCAGCACTTCAATGGGTATTTCTTTATGTTTTCCATTTTATTTTAGTAATAGTTAGTTTAGCTTAGCTTGAATTCTCTTGGTTAGGGATTGATTGGATCAGTAGAATTAGTTTAGTTTTAGTTTATTTCGAAATCAGTGACAATTGTTCTCTGGATTTGAGTTATATTACAGTTAATCATTCAGTTCATGTTTTATTGCACTTTTTCGGTATTATTGATGTTTGGATGTTATTTGAATGTGTTTGGATTGTTTGTTGCGGACTTAGCTTCCGAAAACAGTAAGTAATCTTGGTTTATAGTTTAAAGTAGTTTAGTTTAGTTGAATGCTTGTTTTGGCTTTCGTGTTATTCGATTTTATTGGTTTTTCGGGAAAGTGGAAGAAACATCGCTGACTATAGCGTGACACTACAGTTGGTATTCCGATGCTCTATCTTGACCACCAAACTCCCGCGGATCGACCCTTGCTACTGCTATACTAGTTAGTTGGTGATGTTTATTTTTCTATTTTTGACCGCATAACGACCTAGGCGTGCCAGGGTTGAGGAAAATGGTCTGAGCCTGGTCGGCGGAGATGAATGTATCGCTAGGAATTAAAAATGGTGGTTAAAATCGAAGACAATGGTGTTCTAAAACCAAAATTGAAAGTTCAATGACTTATTTGGTGCAATTAAAACTTCAGTGACATAATTAGTAAATTTTGTATTATTGGTTGCCATTATGGACAATTAAGAATGACTTCCTTTCTTTTGAACTGTCTGCATACTTCTTTTAACCAAAAGAGAGTCTTAATAAGACAACTATTTATGATCAAAATATTTCGGGAAAAATCAAATCCTTCTCAATAGAATAAGCATATAGGGACTCGAGATTTAAATCTACGCCCAAGATCGATTCTCAAAAAATGGTAAACCGCATAATCTAAACGGCCCACGTAAACCCATCCCAAGGCTACGTGCGAGGTTAATCGTGGAACACAAACGATATTTAAGGCAGAGTTTGAACTTTGGACCTCATATATTGAAACTTGTACCTCAACTACTAGATTACCGTCGAGAGAGCCCAATTCCGATTCTAAAGAAAAGGAAGAAGAGTTTTCACGCTTTGACTTTCCTAAACAAAGGGATTACAAAACGAAAAGAAATTATTAGAAACAAATGAAAAAATTTAAAATAAAAAATAAGTATTATTAAAAAAAAATTTTAAGTCAAAATAGTAATTTCAATTTGAACAATGACGGATAAACAAAACAGCAAACCATCCCGGCCGTATCTTCACTTTCTTGTGGTTTTCTTTAATTAATGGGTAAACCAAAAACTTGCAATTTTCTATACGCTTTCTAAATTTCAATAGCTAACGTATCGAGACGCAAGGTGATTAAAAAATAACAACGTCGAAACGTTGGCGAGATCCAATACATCATACTTGACTATATATTCTGACAATGTAATTATATGTTCGTTACCTCTCATTGACGAATTCTTCAATTGACTATATATGGCTGTCCTTGAAAATAAACTTCTTTTAATAGGGAAATGAGAATACTATTAAACACAGGTTTTTTTTTTTTTTTTTTTTTTGTTGAACAACACAGAAATAAGGATCCAGTTTTGGGATAGTTACACCATCTATGCCAATCAATCACTCTACCTGACTTCAATCTAATCTTTAACCAAAAAAACGAAATCAATTGCACCTGACTATCTAAGTAAAACAACATTGCTTATCTCATGATTAGACACCATTTGATTCCAAATTCACCTGTTATGCCTTTGAATTACAGGAATTAGAAAGGTAAATAAGAATTAGTCCAGATCATCGAACAACCATAGTTACACAAGAAAATGAACCCATTTCTGACGGCATTATCTGTCGGTACCGATGGAAACATAGGTGTCGAAAAAAAGGATGTGGGTATTTTATGGACGGTATACCGACGACCAAGGTTTACCAATGCAACCTCTTTCCGACGCATTATCGACCGAACCACCTTGGTCATGTTTGACCACTACACCGACGGAATTCTTATGGTTCCTTTTAGTGACGGAATACCGAAAACCTTTTCCAAAAATACAAAAAAAAAATCTTAAAACGATTAAACTATAATAATGCCCATATTAGAACACAACTAATTAAACATTACGATAAAATTTGTTTAATACTTTAAAAGTTTCAAATATAAATTACAATTGTTCATCTAAGTTCTTTAAAATATAAAACAATGAACTATGATAACCGAACGGTCTGCATGATCTAAAAACTCTTCCACTTATTCTTTAAGTTCTCTTTTTGTTTGTTGTAATTGTTGATCCATTTGAGCTTGTTTGTGTTATAACTCATTTCACATGTTAAGTTGAGTTTGTTGCAAAGCTTGTTTCATGCCTTGCATTTTTTTTCATGCACCTTCTCGTCCTAACAAAATGGTAAGAAAAACATATATAGTTAGTAAATATGCTTCATTATAATATCATAATAGTAACGTACTTTACATTATTAACAAAACATTAACAAAACATACTATCAATTTAATCCATAATAACAACATACAATCAGTTTTACATAATATCAACATACTTTATATTTACAATCGGTAAGAGCAACATACTTTTTATCAATTAAAACATTATAATTTACCTTTACAATCCATAATAACAATGTACTAAAGAACCCAAAATAGTAACATACTTTACATTTACAATCCATAAGAGCAACATACTTTTGATCAATTATAACACTCCACTTTACATTTACAATCCATAATAGCAATGTACTAAAGCATTCATAATAGCAACATACTCTATTTTTCAACTAATATAAACATACTTTAATTTTCATTCATAATAGCATTGAGCTTTACATTTATTATCTATAATAACAACAAACTTTATTTTTTATCCGTAATGACCCATAATAACAACATACTTTATTTTCAACCATAGTAGCAATGTACTAAACTATCCATAACAATATACTTCAATTTTCAACCATAATGGCAACACACTTTAATTTTCATCCATAATAGCATTGCACTTTGTCTTTACTATACATTATAGCAACAAACTTTATTTCTCATGCATAATAGCAATATACTTACCTTTACTATCCAAAATAGCAACATACTTTAATTTTCATCCATAATAGCATTGTACTTTACATTTACTATCTCTAATAGACAAAAAAAACTTTATTTTTCATCCATAATCGCAACATACTTCATTTTTTCTATATAAAACATAATGCATTTATCAATAAGTGTACCTTCTATCAGTGGCGGACCCAGAAAAAATGGACACGGGACACCTATATATAAAAAAAAATTCAGGAAGGCACCTATATATAAATTTTTTTACACTACGGGGTAAAATTTCAGGAGGGGCACGTGCATACACGGGCACCCCCTGGGTCCACCCCTGCTCCTATTGTGACTCCGCATAGTCGAAGGAAAATCCATATCCAAAAGAATATGTCCCGGTGACCACACAATGGATGTCTAAGTGTTATATCGCATAAATAGCACCCCTTCTCGCGCCCTCCCTGCCTCTGCAACTTGACATGAGGCCATAAGTCAGGATCATCCACTACATGCTGAGACAGATCCTCTCCATATTTCTCAGCCAAGCATGGCATATAAGCATCCTACAATTTACAAAAAACACACCATTTTCTCTAAATAATGGGTAAACCAAATTTTTGCATTTTTCTATACTTTTTCTAAATTTTCAATAGCTAACGTATCAACATGCAAGGTGATTAAAAAAATAACAACGTCGAAAGTCAAAATGCTTGCGAGATCAAATATATCATAAATGAATTATTTGCCGACAATGTAATTATATATTCGTTATCTCTCACTGACGAATTCTTTAATTGATTATATATGGTTGTCCTTGAAAATATTCCTTTAATAGGGAAATGAGAATACTATTAAACACAGGCTTTTCCTGTTGAACAGCATAGAAATAAACAGGCCCGGCCCAAAGGGAGTTCAAGTGGTTCACTTGAACAGGGCCCATATTCAACCAGGGGCCCAAGATTTTTAAAGTGATGTAGCATTATATTAGGCCCAAGTCCTGCTCCACAACCTAAACCGCAAATCGCAAAGAAGAAGGAGCGGGAATCAGTTGCTTGGAGCGTGAAACCATATCATTATTAGCTCAATCTCGGTAATCACCAATTCAATCTCGAAAAATCAGCAACTGATAGACGATCGTATTCCTGCATAGGTACATTGCAATTCCTAAATATATTTTCAATAGTTCAAGGTTCGTATTGTTTTTCATCCTTTCTATCTTTCTCGTTTTCTCGAATCAGATTCCAATATGTTTCCATTCAATCGTCATTCTTTCTCGTCTTCTCGGACTAATAATCTAAAATTCTCGAATCAAGATTGTTATATTGAACCTGAGTAGCACGGTTTCTGATTTCTGTGAATCATTCTTTCTCAGTTTCTCGTCTTCGAAATTCCAATAGACCAATTCAGTGATTCACTTCCGTCTTCATAGTGGTCTCACTTCTCAGAAATCACAATTTTAAGGGATTCACGGTTTCTAAAATTGATTGATTCTCAGAAATCAGAATTAAGGTATATGCTTCACGTCTTCACGAATTCCTAAAATTGAAATTGATGTGATTTCATGGTTTCTAATTTTGCAGGGTTGTCTCTCTTTCAGTTTTAAAAATCAGAATTAAGGGAGATTATGGTTTCTGATATTGAAATTGATTCTCACAATTAAGGTATATGTTTCAGTTTCACAATTTTCAGAAATTGAAATTGATTTTATGAGAGGACTTACATAAATTGTGAATTCAATAAATATGGTCATAATTAATATTCTGAGGTGTTTGGGGAAGTGATCGAGTAACTTCCGGCCAACAAATGCACAAAAAGCTGCAACTGGGGGGATAATTAGGAACATTGATAGAAAGACGGATTGCACATCTGGTCTGAATACGAATCTTCCTCCAAGGAAAAACACGTATATTTTGGGGCCTACATTTAGTAACTTGCATAAGGCCTCCAAAATCTCTCGGCCGGCCCTGTTAAGCCACTTTTAAACCTATCCAAATCGGCTTAAACTGGTTTAGCTCTTGACTCGTGTTTAGTTCAACTTTAATCCAACGTAAATATTATGAATTATGAGCAGGCCCAGTTTTGACGGTGACGATCGCCCAAGGCCCATAGCTTTAATAGGCCCAAAATTTTATAGAATTTTGAGCAGGTCCAGTCTGAAGTAAGATTGGAGGAGGAAAAGTTAAGGCCGAAGTAGTAGGCCCAGCCCAAGTTGCAGTTCCGATAGGGATATAGCAGCAATATTATCAATTTAGAAGGCGGTAAAATAGGAAAATGTAGAAGTCGAGGAGACGTTGGCTTAGGAACTGTCATCCCCACGCCGACTCGCATCGCGCCCTCACCCAATCGCCAATCGCAAAAATCACGCACACGCATTGGCTCTCAGGGTCTCACTCACCCGTAATCTCATTCTAATTCTTTCTCTTTCTCTAATCCTCCATCACCGCCTCGCCGTCGCCGGTCAGGTACAGAGCCACATAGGCTGTCCAGGGTTCTCCACTCTTCCCTGACATATTTTTTTTTCTGGGTTCTGATAACCCCTCAGGAAGGTATGCGGTATCTTAATCTTTCCTAATTTATTCTCTTTCAAATAGTTTTTGCCTTGTTGGTAGAACTTCAAGTTACCTCTTTTTCTTCTTAGACGACTACAGAAGTCTGTTACCTTTTGTTTTGTAGAAACTCCATTTCTCTAGATTTTGTTATGCTGGAAATGCGTATTGATAAATCATTGTCTAAGCAAAGACATCCAACATTACTCCATTCGATTTGGTATCTCTAACCGTTTTTAAGACTTTCTTGAAGTAGGGTTTTTGGTTTTGTTTTGTTGATTTTATTTGTGGATGTTATAAGTAGCTTTAGTTGTTTTTTTTTTACTTTTCTATTCAACTCTTCTTTACGCCCTTACCATTTCTTCATATCACGCTCCAGATACCTCTTTCACCACTTCACCTTCCTCTACCCTCAAGATAATTCTTTTCCTCATAAATTAAGCAACTCGCGTATGCGAGTTTCTTATTTACGCTTTTCTGTAGAAACTATTCTTCATCTTTCTACCTTCTTTCGTATGTATTTCAATTTTGTGTTTGCTTTGATACTTAGGTTACACAGCAGCAGGTAGATAACTTGTCCTATCTCTCTTGTGCTCAGCTTAAATCCACTGAAGAATTTCGTTGCTAATAAGGTAAGAACATCAGTTTTTGCTTGTAATTTATAGTTATTTCAACATTGCACTCCAACTGTTCGATGATTTGCCTAAGAGAAAAGTACCAAATAACAATGAAAAACAATCACATGATAATATATACTTTCTTAGACACTATCAACTATACAACTGATTTGTAACTACCCTAAGTAAGACCAAGTGGATGGATGGTTTGGAAGTTACATTGCTTGCTCTCGTTTGCCTAATACATATAAAGACCCCAATTGGATCTAAATCTGTTTATATTAACAGTCATGCACTGGAATTGGCCTTTGATAAAACCTCCGTTAATAGGTTTAACATTAAATTGGTTAGATCGTGCAGACTTAAAAGTTTGACAAATGGTTTATATTTTTGGTTCCTGTGCCTTTGTATCTTTTTTGTATTAAATCCAGTTTTTTCAGTTTTAACCCTCACCATCCCTAAAATCTTTTTTTGGTCACATTTTCAGTCCCTGGGATGTTAAACTTAACGGATCAAACGCTAAAAACATTTATATGATCATTTGCCCCTATTTTCTTCATTTCATCATCTTCTTCGTCTCTTTTGATTTTTCGTCCTAAAAAATTCATAAATCTAATATACTTTCAAAAACTAAAATGTTAATAGAGTCCCGAATTCTTTATAACCAAACATAATTACAAAAATAAAAAGAAACAAAATAAGATTGGGCTCTGCTGTAACTATGCATATCTTTGAAGGAAGTAAGCGAAGAAACATTGAGCGGATTTCATCGTGTATTTACAAAAGACAAGGAGACATCACGCTATGAGAGTAGAGGGACAAGTTCTCAACAAGAATAATAACCATAAAATAGATGCAACCAGAAGAAGAATATCAGAAATTGCAGTGGTTACTCGAATCCACAACCAAGAATTGAAACAAGTTGTCAAAAAGAATAATAATCATAAAATAGATGCAGAAATTACCTTTTATGCACATCAATAACCAACACAACTTCTTAACAAGGGTTGAAACATCGTCTTCTCCCTGTCTCCTCGTCTTCTCCCAGGCTCCTCCGAATTAAGCATGCCATCGGGTTTACCAAGAAGATTAGGCGTGCGTGTTTTTGGCCGTTCCAGTTGCCGCCTTCAGCTTCAACCTTTTTTAACCTTTAATTCGTGCCTGCAGGTTTAACACAGATGTTGTGTTTAGGCCCAAACAAATACCCACAATAGATGGTCAAAGCTTGATGCCCCCTGCTGCCACAATGTTATTTAAAATTTTAATTTTATTTAATTAGTTTTAAGTTAGTAAATATTTCAAATTAAAAAATAGAGTAAATTATAAATTTTTCCCTGTGGTTTACCAGAATGTGCAGGTTGGGTCCATTTTCCAACTTTCGTGCAGCTCTGGTCCGTTTTCTGAACTTTCAAGCATGTTTAGTCCCTCTCATTCACTGTCGTTTGATTCAGTCCGTTAAGTCCCTCGCGTGCTTCCCACGTGAGGGTAATTTTTTCATTCTAGGTCTGTCGCTTCCTTTCTTTATTATGTCCTGATGTAATTTAGAAAAGGGAAACATCACTCTCCTTCGTCTCCCTTCTCGATCATCTTCGTCGCGAGGTTTCCTTAGTCAGGTTTTCAGAAATTGATTTGCAATGGTGATATGTTATTATGTTATTGTGGTAAGGTAGTCATTCATCGCACCTCATGGACTGATAGAAACCCTGAGAGGCGGTTCTGGTGTTGCCATACACCCGTAAGTATTCAAACTTTTGTCACATAATCCATTCTTATTTTTATGGAAAATTTTGTTTCACTTTTGGAAGGATTCCAATTGTGGCTTTCTTAGATGGTTTGATAGACGTATGTGTGATCAGGCAAAGGAAGTAATACTAGGATTGTTGAAATCCATGAACAATATTCAAGCTTCGTTGGGGTAGAAGGAGAAAGAAGTTACCATATTGAAGTTATATCTGATCATCAGCTGGATTTTGTTTATGGGTGTCTATATTATGTCTAATTAGCTTTTAGGATGCATGTCTTCTTTTGAATGCTTTTAAAAAACTTGATTGTAACATGTAGTGTTAAATATACTTGCCAAACCAATTGTAATGGAAAATGATTAGTGTGTTACAATTACTCCAAACCAAATTGACCAATCTAATGTTAACTCCATTTCACCAAAGTACATCACCATAAATGAGACCAGTGTATGTTAACCAAAATGCAGAAACCAAAGTTATTAATGTGTTGTTAAATCCATGTCACCAAAGTACATCACCATAAATGATAACAAAATAGTGGTACATTGTTTAAACCAACAAAAGGTGGTGATTTTTTTAAACCCACAGAATTACAAACACCTTCTAAAAGTACAATACCCTTATTGGGGAACTTGCTACATGCCTCCCACATTCTGATAGTACAATGCCAATATGGAACCATTTCACAAACTAGAATACCAATATGGACTACAAATACTTGAAATGCAAATTGTTTTCAACATATACCATAATTATTGTCAAAATCATTGGGGATTACAATATCTAATTGTCAATAACAAAATAATTGTACCCAAAAGAAGCGAGTAATACTAAAACATGATCTAATGACTAGCCCCCTGTCATGTTATCCTCCACCTTCATCTATACAGATCCTTGACTTTGAGTTGTCACAAACTTCCTACCAAGCATCTCTAATTGGCCGGATCGTTGACTTTGTCTTTGTTTTTGCTATAACACTTCACACATCTGATGCCTTATTGATATAACAATAGATAAACATAACAAACATAACATTTATCAATTTTTTGTTAAATCCATTTCACCAAAGTACATCACCATACATGACATAAACAAGTAATAACTAACACCACATAAACATGCCTCCCACCTTCACATCATGCATGACTCTCACATTCACCTCCTTGTCCTCTGCAAGTTCTAGCATTGCACTCCTACCCTAAGTTCCTTAACTTGGTTGTTGACTGCTCTTCTAACTTTAGCTTTCTCTCATTTCTCCTTCATTTAACCTTCTCTTCTTTTTTAGCCTCCATGGCATCTTATGGTGTGCGTGGTTAATTGAAAATGAGCAATCACTTTTGCAACTGCATGTCCTTTGCTGCATATCAACCACATATTGATCATGTTCTCATACATATAACCTTCTCTTCTTTTTTAGCCTCCATGGCATCTTATGGTGTGCGTGGTTAATTGAAAATGAGCAATCACTTTTGCAACTGCATGTCCTTTGCTGCATATCAACCACATATTGATCATGTTCTCATACATATACCCTGGGAAAGGTCCCTTCATAAAGGCATCACCAAGTCCAACGAATTCTCTCAAACATGCCTTGAATCCATTCTTCAGTGCTGGTATTTGATTCAACCAATCATGTGCTACGTTGTTGTATTCCCCAACTCCCTCATGCTTTGAACATGGGAAGTCATATTAAAAAAAATTGAAAGTGGACTTATCGTTTGTTAACTGCAACTGTTATGCGTTTTTAAGCAAGGAGTTAGATGGTAAGCTTAAATGTAATAAAGATATGATACATGTGAATGAAGATAAAATCTGGGAGTAATGCTTACATCAATACTCCAAGTTCTTATCTTCACCGCACATCTCACATGTTTATTACGTTTAAGCTTACATACACATCCTTTTTGCAAAAAAAAAAAAACAAAAAAAAAAATCATATGTTTGACGTCAAGAAATCGAAAACCTCATTTTCAATTTCTGAAATAAATCCCTTATCATACATAAGCATATAAATATTCATGATGGGGTTCATTTCCCACTTGATTATCTACTCCCACACCTCCTAGACCTGAACCCCTCTCCTCTCTAATGATGATCCAAGAAGATGATATCAAATAAATATACAATCATCCAATCCACACAAATAAGATCGAGATAAAGTCGGAAAATGCAAAGAAAAATAAAATGCAATACATGAACAAAAGAAGGAAAACATATATTACATCATTCAAAATGGATTGCATTCATCATATAGTTGGCATAGTTACATCCGGGAATTTCGTGAACTCGCCCCCTTGATGAAGTTTTCTCCGATAGATCAACATCAATGAGGGTTTTCTTTTTGGCGGTAATAGATTAACAAGGGAAAACACATCACCATTGCAATCAATTTCTAAAAACAGTGACTAGGGCAACCTCGATGAGAAAACGATCGAGAAGTGAGTCGATAGAGATAAGATTTCACGTTGCCTCTTGAAATTAGTTCTGAAATAAATAATATAAAAGGAAGCGACATGCAATAAAATGACGAAATTACCCTCACATAGGAATCAAGCGAGGGACCTAACTGACTAAATCAAATGGCAGAGACGGAGAGGGACCAATCATGCTTGAAAGTTTCAAAAACGAACCGGCGGTGCATTAAAGTTTGAAAGACCCAACCTGCACATTTTGATAAAACCTTTAGTTAGCTATTTTTCCGGGTTTGGTCCAAACCTTTGTAAATTTGTATAAATTGTCCTTTTCTAGAGGTTTCTTTGTGAAATTGGTCTCTGTTCAAAATGAAATGTCTATTTTACCCTTTGAATTTCTCTTTTTGTTTTTCCATTTACCTATTTACATATTTCAATATACAAAAAACCCACCTTCACCACCATCGAAACACTTCCGTCTTCCCCCTCCCCCTCTCTCTCTACACACACGCAAGCACAGTTCCATGGGTGGAACTTAATGGCGGGTGGTGAGCTTTGTTCAATCCGGATTTCGTACCTGCTTAGATGGTCCTTTTTCTAAGGTCTGAATTGGTGTTTCAAGTTTCTTATACAAAAGAAGGCAGAAGCATAGCATATCTTGCCATGACGCAGTGTCAAACGTGTTTCAAGAAGGGAAATTGACCTTGGAAACTTCATGGCGATTTCCTTTCAGATGCACCTTTCGCTTTCATGTACACAAACATTCTATTTTCTTGAGTGATAGTGGTGTTTTTAGGAGAGATGGAGAACGATTTGGATGAGGAACAAACCCTAACCCAGAAATTAAAATGGTGAACAAACAAAAACCCAAGTTCTTCTCCATTCCTCGTTCTACGAGAAATTTGCTATCTGCAAATCGATTTTGTTCTCTGGATCTTGATTGAATCGATTATATTGTCTTGCTATTGATTATGCTATCTGGATCTTGATTGAATGGATTTGTTATTATTGTGGATGTTTTATTCTTCTTTGAACAATAATATAACGAAGTAGAGGAGAGAGAGAGAGAGAGAGAGAGGTGGGGTTGGATGTAGAAGCAGGAGCGGGAGTGGGGGTGGGGTGGTGATTTTATTATTTTCCTTTATTATTAAAAAATGTAAATGAGTAAAAAGAAAAAGAAATTAGAAATTAGAAGGGTAAAATAGACTTTTCAATTTGGACAGGGATCAATTTCACAAAAAAAAAAATTACACTTTTGAAAAAGGACCATCTATACATATTTACAAAGGTTTCGACCAAAACCCGGAAAAATTGTAACCCATAAGGGACCATTTTTTGCAGGTTTGTCTTTTTTATATTATGGGCTAGGAAAAATAGAAATGAGATAAAGAGAAAAACCAATACCACACATATAACAAGTAGGTCGGGAGAGTTCCCGAAGATGGTTTCCCCGCCACCCTAAAGACCTAAATAAGACATTTTTTGTATGTATAATTTTGCCAACATTAATAAGTCATAATTAAATTATATTCTTTTGACTATCTTGTAACATCAAACTGTACAGAAATTGAAATCCTAGAAACTCAAGACCCAAAAGCCATTCTTCCCTCGATCAAAAAGAATTAAGCAAATCTAATACAGATAAGCAAGTCATCAAATCCTCAAACTAAAAGAACATAAAAACCACATTCCAAGAACTCCATCCTAGACCAAGTGTTTAATACCTAATTGCTGAGCCAAGATTTCAAGGGTTCCATCATTTACTCTATGATCATAAAACTTCAATAGAGAAAAGGTAAATAGAAACCCAAATCTACAAGTTAAAAAAATTGAGTAATGAATATATTATAGTGATATAAGAATGAACGCGGATTTTGTTTCAATATTTTTATATTTCACTTTTATACTGACTCCATCGAAACATGTCATCTTCACTTTCATCAGACTTGGTAGGACTCCCAACTGCCACGTCATCACCTCCCATATCTTTATCTTTAACTTCTTTTTCCGACTCTACAGGTTTTGCTGCTACACCAGCCTCCTGTAAAACCAAAATGTTGTCAATTAAAATGCAAGAATTAAATAAGTAAAAAAATTAAAGAGGTAATACATTGATGTCAGCAGCCACGTCATCCTCATTCTCCTCGCCTGTCAGGTTATTTGGCTCTTCATTCTCAGAATCTTGCCCTTGAGCTTCTTTTAGCCGTTCAATTACACCAACAAAATGCGAATTACCTAAAATTAAAAATAAAAAAGAAAACATTACATCCCAAGAATACCCTTCTACGAAATGACAGATAACACACACCTTTAAAACGAGTGGTTAAAGCATCATTAAGTCTTAAAGGCTGCTGTCTTTCTTCTTTTTTATATTTTGATTTTATCTGCTCACGTGTCCGCCCAGGAAAACACTCTTTTATCATCGATAAATCTGTCCCAAATTGTTGAACCGCCTACACTTTCAAAGCCCAATTTACTACTCCATTGAAGAAATTAAACACAAAACATTAAAAATTATTACCTCATAAAAGAGTTCGGTATCTTGTTTTGACCATTTCATTCTTTGAGTTATTTTCATGTGAGTCCGATAATTATAATAAGTAACATTCTCAGCCTCCATTGAATAATCATGTTCATTCCCTTCTCCAAAAGCCTCATCTTCATCAAAAAGATTTGAGAAACTACCACCACTGTAAAACCTGTTGGAATCCTAAGTCACTGGACCACACACAATATTAATGGGAAACATTGGTTAGTGGATACCACACTTTCATCATTGCTAGGAACGTGTATGTTTCTTTATTGCGTATAAATAGTGTAGTATTTCATAGAAATAGATAAGACACAGAGATTGTCACAAACACTGTAATTGGTTTTTGAGTGATATTTCCAATTATAATCAAAGAGGTATTTTGATATTTGTTTGTGTGTACAAAGTGTGATCTTGAAAACCATGTTATTATTATTTCTGTAAATACCAAACATTAATTTATATAAAAAAAAAAAACCTTTGATTCAATGCAGGTGTTCCTGATGTAGATGCTTCCTTTTTCTGTGTAAAAAAAGAAAAAGGAATAAAGACCAATGAGAGACAAGAGATGAATAATAATATTCACGAAGAGAATTGTTTATTGTTTAATAAAATAAATAAAATGTACCGCTATCCGCTCCTTATGTTCTGCAAGCCTGATTAATTCCTTCATGGGAATATCATTCATATTCATCTCAAGTTGATCATCGGTCAATTTAAGCAATTCTGGATCCACTGAAAGAACCGAATAGTCAAAATTGGTCAATGGTCAAAGATGTAAATCGGAGAGTTTTTAAAATTCAGGACTTGATTTACCTTGTCTTTTATTTCGTCGAGTGCTGTGAGGGAATTTCCTTTTGACTTTAGTTGACTCTGGTACCTCACTGGCTTTTTTACGCTTTCTAACCGGTTTTTCCTTCTCGTTGACTGGTTTCTTTGACTTTCTTCCCTTTCTTTCATTTAAAGTTTCATTTTCCGGTCTGTAATCATCGATATTGTTATTATCATTATTATTAATATTATTATTATTTTCTTCGTTCCCATGTTCATGAATACCCTCATTATCAAACTCATCTACAAGACCAAGAGATTTCTTTGATTGCCTTCTTAATCTCTCTGAAGATCTAGAAGCTTGATTTTCAGGACTTGGTTCACAAGATTGTCCCTTTCCCTTCTTCACAGACTCATGGCCCTAACGGAATCGGAATGAAGGAATCAAATTTACAATTGGGTAGGGAGAAAATTATTATTATTTATTAACATTAAAAAAATCATTTCTTGGGGAAAATCTAACCACTGAAGGGGTCTCTGGAATGGCATCCAGATGCTCTGGAATCACAGAATCCACCTGAGAGAAATCTGTGAATGTTAGTGATTCTTCGTTCACATTCGTCGGAATGGAATCAGTGATTCCGATGGATGATGTGCCAAATAGTTCATCTGGTGTAAAGGAAGGAACGGACGCGTTGTCCATGTAGTCGGTTTCAGAAGGAACTGAATGAATATTTTCTGGTTTCCGAGTTTGTGCTTTAGGTTTTGGCTTGAATTTGCCAAGTTTTGGTCCAACATTAGCGATTAAACATTAATAAGATCATAATAAATGAATCTAATATTTATACCTGTACCTGCACAAGTTCTTGACTCGGTCAAAATGTCAAGAGGTTCCCAGTAAAGTGAGCTTTCTACATCCTAAATTTGGACACACTTCAAACGTTATCTAGAAAAGTTTAGAAGTAAAAGAGAAATAAAAAATAAAAAATAAAAAAAACTCAAGTATTCACCTTTGATACAGATGATAAATTCTCTATATGAAAATCTTCATTGTCATTAAAAATAGAAGCTTCTTCCCCTGTTAAAGGATCTATCTGTGAAAGACTTTCTAAATTTGCACAAGCATCAATACCATTAGTCAAGTCAGGTTCTGTGGGTCCCTTCTCCGAATTCCCATCCATTGGAACATGAATGGTTGGTGTCTCTGGGACAGGTGGCGAACTCACTGCATTGTAATTAGATTCCAGGCATGAGTGATTCCAATGTTGAAAAGTCATTAAGTGATTCCAGTGTTAGTTACTGTGCCCTTAACTGACCTGTTAACGTTGTGGATTGAGAAAGAAAGTCATTGTGTGATTCCAATGTTGGACAAGATTCACCATTCTGTACGCAATTCTAGAGAAAATTAGGCAAATGTGGTAATCAAAAACATAAAAAGTTTAAAATAAAATACATATACACACCTCTTCTTGTGGTTTTTCAAAGGAAGATAAGGGATCTTCATTGATATTTACAGAAATTTGGTTGACATGAGTAGGTTGTTCTTCTAGGGTTCTTTCATTATCTGTAGTAACAGCAGCTTCAATAACTTGTGCTGAAGGGGTAGGGGTGGATATTGGTTCTGATTGGGTTTTAGGTTTGGGTTTAAACTTTGTACTTGCTTTCACTGCAATAGAACAAACAATAATAACTACCATTGAAGCATCAAGAAGATGATACAGGAAGCTAAAGAAAAGAGGGAGTGAAAACATATTCATATACCATTGTTTGCGGCATCAATTGAAAGCAAATCATCCAAATCAAAGTCCATGGTGAGCTGGTGAAAGAAGTTCAGAAATTTGACAAAAATGAGATATTAGTATTACAAGCCTCGTATGGCATGCTAAATTCAAATCCTTCTTTAAGAGTGTTAGAATCAGTAATTATTCAACCTTTAAGGCTTTACCAAAGGACGAGTTTCATACCAATTTCCTAAAATGATTGACCTTATCTTATTTTGTTTCTTTTTATTTTTGTAATTATGTTTGGTTATAAAGAATTCGGGACTCTATTAACATTTTAGTTTTTGAAAGTATATTAGATTTAAGAATTTTTTAGGACGAAAAATCAAAAGAGACGAAGAAGATGATGAAATGAAGAAAATAGGGGCAAATGATCATATAAATGTTTTTAGCGTTTGATCTGTTAAGTTTAACATCCCAGGGACTGAAAATGTGACCAAAAAAAGATTTTAGGGATGGTGAGGGTTAAAACTGAAAAAACTGGATTTAATACAAAAAAGATACAAAGGCACATGAACCAAAAATATAAACTATTTGTCAAACTTTTAAGTCTGCACGATCTAACCAATTTAATGTTAAACCTATTAACGGAGGTTTTATCAAAGGCCAATTCCAGTGCATGACTGTTAATATAAACAGATTTAGATCCAATTGGGGTCTTTATATGTATTAGGCAAACGAGAGCAAGCAATGTAACTTCCAAACCATCCATCCACCTGGTCTTACTTAGGGTAGTTACAAATCAGTTGTATAGTTGATAGTGTCTAAGAAAGTATATATTATCATGTGATTGTTTTTCATTGTTATTTGGTACTTTTCTCTTAGGCAAATCATCGAACAGTTGGAGTGCAATGTTGAAATAACTATAAATTACAAGCAAAAACTGATGTTCTTACCTTATTAGCAACGAAATTCTTCAGTGGATTTAAGCTGAGCACAAGAGAGATAGGACAAGTTATCTACCTGCTGCTGTGTAACCTAAGTATCAAAGCAAACACAAAATTGAAATACATACGAAAGAAGGTAGAAAGATGAAGAATAGTTTCTACAGAAAAGCGTAAATAAGAAACTCGCATACGCGAGTTGCTTAATTTATGAGGAAAAGAATTATCTTGAGGGTAGAGGAAGGTGAAGTGGTGAAAGAGGTATCTGGAGCGTGATATGAAGAAATGGTAAGGGCGTAAAGAAGAGTTGAATAGAAAAGTAAAAAAAAAACAACTAAAGCTACTTATAACATCCACAAATAAAATCAACAAAACAAAACCAAAAACCCTACTTCAAGAAAGTCTTAAAAACGGTTAGAGATACCAAATCGAATGGAGTAATGTTGGATGTCTTTGCTTAGACAATGATTTATCAATACGCATTTCCAGCATAACAAAATCTAGAGAAATGGAGTTTCTACAAAACAAAAGGTAACAGACTTCTGTAGTCGTCTAAGAAGAAAAAGAGGTAACTTGAAGTTCTACCAACAAGGCAAAAACTATTTGAAAGAGAATAAATTAGGAAAGATTAAGATACCGCATACCTTCCTGAGGGGTTATCAGAACCCAGAAAAAAAAATATGTCAGGGAAGAGTGGAGAACCCTGGACAGCCTATGTGGCTCTGTACCTGACCGGCGACGGCGAGGCGGTGATGGAGGATTAGAGAAAGAGAAAGAATTAGAATGAGATTACGGGTGAGTGAGACCCTGAGAGCCAATGCGTGTGCGTGATTTTTGCGATTGGCGATTGGGTGAGGGCGCGATGCGAGTCGGCGTGGGGATGACAGTTCCTAAGCCAACGTCTCCTCGACTTCTACATTTTCCTATTTTACCGCCTTCTAAATTGATAATATTGCTGCTATATCCCTATCGGAACTGCAACTTGGGCTGGGCCTACTACTTCGGCCTTAACTTTTCCTCCTCCAATCTTACTTCAGACTGGACCTGCTCAAAATTCTATAAACTTTTGGGCCTATTAAAGCTATGGGCCTTGGGCGATCGTCACCGTCAAAACTGGAAGTTTTCTAATACAGATCACAGATTGTCGGATTCACAGAAATCAGTAGACCACCAGTCCAACACGAACTATAGAAAGCCATGAAGTCACCAACTAGTATTTAGCCCAACACAGTTCCAGTTGAGAAATCTGACAATCAAGATTCCAATCGGACATTCAGACTAGGCCTCACAATCTAGGTATGCAAAACAAACAACAATAGAAGTCAGGATTTAGAGTCAACGAAATCAGAATTTGAAATTACTTGGCATCGATTGGCTGGCGATTACGTCCGCCCTTGAGGCTTCTGTTCTTTGATCACCACGACTGTCGACTGATAAGTGAGATGTGCGGAATTAGAAATCAGATTTAAAGAGGTATATAGCGTAATCGGTTCTTAATCTTCTTGAGTTCTCCAATCGTCGATTTAGTTGTTGATGTTTCGTTTTTCTAGACATGAATAGAATGACGATTGGCGTAGTTGATTACATGTACAGCTGTAAATCGTGCTTGAAGTTCCGTGCCCACACATACCCTCGGGCCTCGATGGCCAAAAAATCAACTTCATATCTGGGCTAAACCACTGGACAACTCTTTTTTGGGCCAAAATAATATCAATACTATTAACAGTTGGGCTACACTTGATGCCCTCTTATATTTGCTGCCCTGGGTCTTCGCCCAACTCGCTCAGGTATTGGGCCGGACCTGGTTTTAGGTCGTTGTTTGGCTACGAAGAACACCAAAAGGCAACGTAAAAAAATTGTATTAAAAACACCAAATCGTCTAGAAAACTAACCATCTGGTTTTGGTTTTTAGAAGTATATTTAGGGTTGATTTGGCTTTTATATAAAAAGAAAACAATAACAAAGCAAACAGAAAACCCAAAACAGCATTGTTTTGTATAGAAGTTTAATTGATCAAGTGTTTTAGAAGGAACAATAACCTATGCAGTCAATCGCGCCGCTATACCGGTGGTATAGCGGTGGTATCGCGGTTCGCGCTTCCAGGCAAAATAACGATACCATTTAGCGGTTGGTTATCGCGGTTCCGCTATTTGCGCCGATAAATACCGCGATTTACCGAGAAAATGGAGCCGGTATACCAGTAAAAAAACCGCTATAACGATTTAAGCCCACTATTAAAAATTTTGAAAATTTAGACAAGGGTTCACCCAAAAGGTGTAACACCCGGTTTCTCAATCTTAAGATACACCAAAGAGTTTGTAAATCAATCACAAAATACTCGGTGTAACTCAAAGGTGAGTAACAAGTTATACAAGCAGTACAACAAAAACTGTGGACTAAGTAAGAAACTATTTACAACATAGCAATTACTAGTGTCCAAAATCGGGTTCAATCAAAATAAATGTCAAAGTAAAATTCAAATAGGTCCAGGTCCAACTCTTGCTACCTTTCTTTGGTCCACTTTCCACGATTTCTGCTATCAAAACCTACACACAAATACAAACAAAACTATGAGCAACAAGAGCTCAGTAAGTAATCATTATTAATCGATTGTCAATGCCCAATGTCTCTTTGAACTCATTCTCAATACACTTTCTCATTCGTTCGATATGACTAAATTCATTTTGAAGGGACTATCTCAGTCCTGCAATGTGATTTAACACACTTAGCCATATATACCAAAACAATATTAACACTTTAATTAACTCATATAACCTTTCTCTTTCTGCAATAAACAACTCAACCACAAGATAATTCAATTAAACGAATCAATAGGTAATTACTAACCTGTAATACCTCTTATCATATATACAATTATTAACCTGCAAAACATCTCATTATACATACCAAAGGTAAAACTAACACATATAAACTCATTCCATTCCAATCTCTAATCCAGCTCAATAGCCCTCATGGCTATATAACTTGACTCAAAACTCGTTGATGTATGACTACTCTAACGTCTACTCAGTTCATATGATCAATATGTATACTCAATTTGGTTGTTGTTATTCACATATAACAATTCACTCCACAATTTGATTATAGAAATAACATCCTAACATATATGCATATTCAGTTTACCACAAGATAGATTTCTACTCAAGTACATAAGAGTACTCACCTGGTTTGAAGTTCTATACGATCCAAGCTAACACCTTAGAAGATACAACGATCCTTCAAGGATTTCCAGCACCTACACATCCATATTCATACCAACAAAAGGTGAATATGTTGTTTTTCAACCATTCAAGCTTGAAACTTGATCACAACAGTTAAAACTCGGGATTAGAAGCGTTTCAACACATCCAAACAAGTGTTATCTACTCATTTTTCATCTAATCACAGGTAGTACTTCACAACTCCTCGAAATCAACCCAAAATGACCAAATCAACCGTTCAAAAGGGCTAGAATCGTAAACCTTACCTTCAATAAGCGAGATATCGAAAATTACTTCAATCCTCCGCGTTCTAGCCTTCCGATTTGGTCCTAATACGAAGAGGGAACGTTTTCTAGGGTTTAGGAAGTGTTTGAGTCGAGAGATCCTTTCCCAAAATGGCTAAAATCGCGATTTAAATGAAATGGGTCTGTGCGTAACCCGACCCGGGTTCCAAAACCCGACCCGGGTTCCGGTGCAGCACGACCCGTGCTGATGGACTCGACCCGTGTGACGCTAAAGCCCAAATTCTCCGACAGTCCGACTGAAACCCGACCCGGGTTGGCCAACACGACCCGGGTTCTGTCCAAAAGATTTTCAAAGTTGTTTTAAGTCTCCCAACTCGACCCGGTTTAATTCACACGACCCGGGTTACTCGTTTTTAGCGTTTTTCACACAAAAACTCTATCTTAAAGATATCCGAACTATCCTAACACCTTAATAAGCATTTCACAAAGAAATGGGTCTTACAAAAGGCACTCCCAATGACTAAGCCAATTAGAACCAGGTTTGAACCCGGTCACACTCAGCTCAGTGGTTTGAACCCGGTCACACTCGATTCAGTTGCGATTCAAGTCCATTTTTTATCAAGTCGTGTTCGTATCAAGCTTCCAATTTCATTCAAAGTCGGGACTGATTGCAGGAAATATCGATCACAAGGTATCATGACTGATTGCAGGAACCGTTGATCATTTAATACCATTTCGATCCTGTCAATAAGTTCGATCAATTCATGTTCGTTTTTTGTTTAATTTAGGTTCATTCAATTCAACTTCATGTGTGTGCTGTGAAATCGAGTGTGTGTGTGTGCTGTGAATCCTCTGTGCTTTTTCTCCCCTTCTCGATTTCTCCTTCTTTTTTCTATTTCTGGTTTACGCATCCAAGGAATGAGATACACAAATTTCGATTGAAGCTATTTTCGATTGAAGCTATTCGGTTTCTCCGTCTTCTTTCTATTTGACTATTAACAAACAAATGGGTTTTCTTTCTATATTTGTTTATGTTTCTGATTCTTATTATTTTGAAGAATCGTTTAGTATTGTAGTGAATTGACTTGGGTATGGATCAAATTAGGTTATATTTTCAAATAAATGTTGATAAATTTGATGAATGACTTGAATGGATGACGAATGCATATTATGAATACGATTGAAGTGGATAAAGATATCTCAAGAGATTGCATAACAAAAATGGTTGAAGTTATATGCATTCAAGGTGCTCGATCATATGCCTGAAAGAAAATGATGATTCAATTTGTGAGTTTAGAACATCCGATTAAAGGTCTCACCACCCAGTTTGGATTTCAAAATATGATGCAATGATCACAGGAGGGTTCCGGTCAAATTTGCACTTTCTATATTTCTAGTTTGAATATCTATTGATTCTTTACATTTTTGTTTGTTAAATGTAACCGATGAAAACATCTCATGTAAACATTTCCATCTATACAAATTACTTGTTTAGTTGACCATATTTAACATCTTCATTTCATGTTTATATATAACTTTTTTGTGATATTTATTTAATTCTACATTGTACTAATAGAATAAATGTAGCATTACAAAAAAACCGATATACCACCGCTATACCACCGCGACAACCGCAAAATTAAATATCGGTAGGTTACCGCGATTACGATTTTGACCGCGATAACTGCATAGACAATAACAAAGCAAACTAAAAATATTAACCTTCAATAATGATTAATTTAATATTTATATATTCATATTTGTAATGTGGTAACAACTTTCACATTCTGTTTTGAATGGTCCATTAATTATTTTTATTGCCTTTTAAATGTATGAACTTTACAATTACATGTCCTTTAAGTCAATGTGTTTTGCCCGATTACATATTGTTTAGCCGGACAATTTAGGATATGTGCTTCGTGCCTTCGTACGTGGCGGTGTACATGACCAAACTTAGGGACTAAGTTTGCCCACCAGTTTGCCCATATATTCCCCTTTTTGTACACGGTTGAAAACAACATTACCCCTCTTTGGCAAAAACTACCGTCGAAAACCACTCACACTCACCCATATACAGGGCCGGCCCAAAGGCTGTGCGAGCTGGGCCACAGCCCAGGGCAGCAATGTGGTAGCAGGGGGCATCAAGCTTTGACCATCTATTGTGGGTATTTTGTTTGGGCCTAAACACAGCATTTGTGTTAAACCTGCAGGCACGACTTAAAGGTTAAAAAAGGTTGAAGCTGAAGGCGGCAACTGGAACGGCCAAAAACACGAACGCCTAATCTTCTTGGTAAACCCGATGGCATGCTTAATTCGGAGGAGCCTGTGAGAAGACGAGGAGACAGGGAGAAGACGATGTTTCAACCCTTGTTAAGAAGTTGTGTTGGTTATTGATGTGCATAAAAGGTAATTTCTGCATCTATTTTATGATTATTATTCTTTTTGACAACTTGTTTCAATTCTTGGTTGTGGATTCGAGTAACCACTGCAATTTCTGATATTCTTCTTCTGGTTGCATCTATTTTATGGTTATTATTCTTGTTGAGAACTTGTCCCTCTACTCTCATAGCGTGATGTCTCCTTGTCTTTTGTAAATACACGATGAAATCCACTCAATGTTTCTTCGCTTATTTCCTTCAAAGATATATGCAGTAGTTACAGCAGAGCCCAATCTTTGTGCATCGTCAAAATTGTAGTTGTTACCCAGAATTAATGAAGTATCGTGTATATTGTCCCAACATTGTTTTCTAGCCTCCTGCCTCTCTTCAGCAACCCACTGTTGAATTGCAATTACATTTTTTTAGTTGCTAATTCGAAATCGATATTATTTTTACTATAAGTTAAGTTTTTTTATAGCAAAACTAAATTTACATGTAATTTCTTAAATAAGGGTTGCAGCTAGTTTAACTACTTATGTCATTTAGTATTGGCTAATTGTTGTAGTTTGAGTAGTTTATTGTATAGATTAATGTAATTTCTATTTGTTATAACTAATTTAATGTAAGTATTGACTAACTGCTGCTAATTCTATTTTTAATTTACCAAATTGGTGTTATTTTGTTGGTTTTCAAGTTGGAGTTAGTTTAATTTGCAGTTGTTAAACTAGAATCAATGTTTTTTTTCTTCAATAAACTATAAAAAGATATGTGGAATGGTGGTTTGGTTTTTGCAAACTGTTAAATTACAATAGATTGAAGGAACCAATGGTCCAATAGAGTAACATTCAATGAACCAACAATCTATTTAGAGTGATTTTAAACGTAGGGTGAATGTACTTGCAGTTTGTTAATTTAAATTTTCTAAACTTCTAAGAAGATTAGGGTAGTTTATTTTTTTCATTTTAAAAGTTAACTTAGAGTAAATTTATTAATTACTATTCAATCTCATTTTTCGGACCATGCTTCAAAGTTTTCAACGATTTCAATCAACCGAAAAATGAACACTTATTTCATATATACTGTTCACCGAAACCAAACATGATGTCAAAGAAGTCTCCGTCCATAGGTAGCTCAAGCCACCTGCCACAGAACATTCGGGCTGAAGGAATTTTATGGAAGGATGTGTGCACCTATGATATTCTCATAAAGGAGGTCCATACGAAGCTGTAGAACATGAAGGAGAATCAGAAGCAAGAAGCAGCGAAGATAGATCGCATTTCGTCAGAGGTTACGAGGCCCATCTCAAATGTATTTGACAACTTTTTTTATTAATTGTTTTGTCCACCTTTTATTTGTAGCATTCTAAATGAATTGATTTTTTTAATAAATTATTTTAGAAATTCTAACCATATCTATCTAGATTTATTTTTTAGCTTTTAGGATTGTGTAAAAATGTATAAAAAATTATCAAAAGTTACAAAAAAAAATCATAAATCATATTTATTTAATAAAAAAGTAATTTGGGTTGGATTGCTAATGAAAATGAAAAGTTGGGTTGTATATGTGGATGAAAGATAAATTAGTTTTTTTTTAATAGACAGTTGGTTCGAGTTTTGGTTGTGAATGATGATAGTCTTATAAACCAAAATGACATCAATTATAAAAAACATAATGCTATTTACAAAACATAGTCTCAAAAATTCTGGCCATTTAACCCCTTCATTCTCGAGATTTTTTAAAGAGAAAAAGGGAAGGAAAGGGGAAGAAAATATGTTTTCGAGTTTTTTTATGGAATGGATGGAAAGGAAATGGAAGGAAAATGAAAGAATAATTAGGCTTTTTTCTATTGAAATCAATCAGCCCAAATATGAGATGATTGAGAGGGGAAGAAAAGCAAGGGGGGAAGGAAATATATATTTCTTTCCTTCCATTTATTTCGTTTCCCTTATTTTCCGTCCAAAATAAAACTCGAGAACGTTGTATTTAAAGGATGGGGAGGAAGGGGGAAAACTGGGAAAGGAAGGGGAGGAAACGAAAATTTTAAAGTATGCCTATGTATTTACCTTCTAAAACACATAGATCAATTAAACTTCTATACAAAACAATGTTGTTTTAGGTTTTCCGTTTGCTTTGTTATTGTTTTGCTTTTATATAAAAGCCAAATCAACCCTAAATTCACTTCTAAAAACCAAAACCAGATTGTTAGTTTTCTAGACGATTTGGTGTTTTTAATACAAATGTTTTATGTTGCCTTTTGGTTTTCTTCGTAGCCAAACAACGACCTAAAACATATCAAATTGATTATTCTGTTTGATTATCATTTTTCTATGATTTTAAGCCACAGGCCCGGCCCAAAAAGAGTTCAAGTGGTTCACTTGAACAGGGCCCATATTCAACCAGGGGCCCAAGATTTTTAAAGTGATGTAGCATTATATTAGGCCCAAGTCCTGCTCCACAACCTAAACCGCAAATCGCAAAGAAGAAGGAGCGGGAATCAGTTGCTTGGAGCGTGAAACCATATCATTATTAGCTCAATCTCGGTAATCACCAATTCAATCTCGAAAAATCAGCAACTGATAGACGATCGTATTCCTGCATAGGTACATTGCAATTCCTAAATATATTTTCAATAGTTCAAGGTTCGTATTGTTTTTCATCCTTTCTATCTTTCTCGTTTTCTCGAATCAGATTCCAATATGTTTCCATTCAATCGTCATTCTTTCTCGTCTTCTCGGACTAATAATCTAAAATTCTCGAATCAAGATTGTTATATTGAACCTGAGTAGCACGGTTTCTGATTTCTGTGAATCATTCTTTCTCAGTTTCTCGTCTTCGAAATTCCAATAGACCAATTCAGTGATTCACTTCCGTCTTCATAGTGGTCTCACTTCTCAGAAATCACAATTTTAAGGGATTCACGGTTTCTAAAATTGATTGATTCTCAGAAATCAGAATTAAGGTATATGCTTCACGTCTTCACGAATTCCTAAAATTGAAATTGATGTGATTTCATGGTTTCTAATTTTGCAGGGTTGTCTCTCTTTCAGTTTTGAAAATCAGAATTAAGGGAGATTATGGTTTCTGATATTGAAATTGATTCTCACAATTAAGGTATATGTTTCAGTTTCACAATTTTCAGAAATTGAAATTGATTTTATGAGAGGACTTACATAAATTGTGAATTCAATAAATATGGTCATAATTAATATTCTGAGGTGTTTGGGGAAGTGATCGAGTAACTTCCGGCCAACAAATGCACAAAAAGCTGCAACTGGGGGGATAATTAGGAACATTGATAGAAAGACGGATTGCACATCTGGTCTGAATACGAATCTTCCTCCAAGGAAAAACACATATATTTTGGGGCCTACATTTAGTAACTTGCATAAGGCCTCCAAAATCTCTCGGCCGGCACTGGAAATAAAGATCCGTTATGGGATCATGGGATCGTTACACCATCTATGCCAATCAATCAATCTACCTGACTTCAATCTACTCTTTAACCAAAAAAACGAAATTAATTGCACCTTACCATTGAAGACGACATCGTTTTATGTGCCTCCAAACCCAGCAGAAAACCGCTATCAGCCTGGACCATACCAAACACATAGGCTAATTTTTGTAGTCTGAAAATATCAAAGACAACCCCTGCCATTGGGTTATTAATCCGGACTTCGGTAAGCAGTTGGCTAAACTGTTTTCGTATTCAATTTTGATTCTTTAAGAAAATAAAATGGAGAAACTGATCGACGAAATTGCTATCAAACAATTTTCATACAAATATTGGAGGTATTCAACCAATTGAGAATTTACTTGGTTTCCAAACGAAACATCATCAAGAACTACCACGACCAATAAAACAACACACACATTTTCAGGCGTCTTTAACATAAGTTAGAAACTCTATATCTTTTTGAAGAATGGCTATGTCTTCTTCTGGCAGATGCACAAGTGCTTTAATACCATCTCCAGTTGGAGTATCCAGCAAAATGATAGTCTTCTCCTCCACATCTGGAATTCGCAGTGATACCTCTACTGGCTTGCCCCACCCGAAATCCACTTCATAAAGTGGAGCCCTGCATGCGCTTGAAGTATAATATATATCTCCCTGTAACGTCGAGAATGTGTTTACCAACTTTTGAACTGCTTCTTGCTCATCTCTTATTCCTTCAAGCTCCATTTTTCCTTTCCTTACCTCCGCAATCAACTCATTCAACTTCATTTCACCTGATTCCGTCATCTTTGTTATCGCCAATGTAAATAAGTTGCCTGCTGCTGTGTCTGGACATTTATCAGCAAATTTCTTCCTTAAGTTCACTGTTATAGACAAATTTGATGGCTCTGAAGAACCCGACTTTGTTTTCGCTGCACTCACTGCGTGTTTGAATAGTAGAGCTGTCAACGCCTCGACTCGAGTAGGGTTCGTTTCAGGTTTGCCCATTGCAATAACCTTGTTCTTGAGTTCATTTACTTTTGAATTCGAAAATTCAAATATCCTCGTACCATAGTTCACTTTGTCTTTCTCCTTAACATCGATAACATCGAACTTAGGAACTTGAATATTATTACTTGTGGAGGATGAAATGAAATGTGGGTTTTTGGGTGACCCGCGACGGTTTACCGTGGCCCAATGGTCCACCAATTAGTTGAGCATTGTCCCTGCGTCAGCAAGCTTGTGTGACATGGACACGGCCACTGCAGCTCCACCGCCAGCAAAATGGTTAAGCTGGACCTCGAACATCTTAGGGCTAAGAGCACGAGCACTGCAACTGAGACCATAAGGAAAGAGTTGGTCTATGGATTTGTCTTGCTTATTTTTGTTAATAAAGTCATCGAGTGGTCTGTCATTAGAGGCTTCCAAGAAGTCAACCCCTTCGTCGTTGCAGTTGATGTAAGGCGCCGGAGGTGTTGGAAGTCTACCGGCGAAGGGGTAGTACTGTGTTAAACACTTTGACAATGATTGCTTTAGAATGTTGGTGTTGCCACTTTTGAAGTTTCGGTAGAAGAAAATTAATGGGGTGTGCATGTCAGGAGCAAACTGGTCAAGCAACGAAAGATTAAAAGTTTTGAGGTGAGGAGGTGTTGGGGAAGATGGTCTAATGGTTTCTTGAGATATGATTGTGTGAAGTTGCCTAATCCTTCCAAATTTTTGGAGCTTTGCCATGATCATGTTCATTGTTATTGACGAGATGGCGAGTAATATGCAGATGTAAACATGTATACGCATCTTTATATAATACCCCATTGTCGTTGAATTTTCAATATTGATTGGGATAGATTTGATGCGCTTTTGACTTGAGAAATAAAAATAACAAGCAGATTGATTTATTTAATCACATATATTACTTGGAGGTTTTTTTCAATTACTTCTGAATAAAAAACTATAATCACTGGAATTTATTTAATCACATTCACATCTATAAACGATCACCGCATGCATTTATATAATATAATAAAAGGGTTTTTTTACCAACTCCAGCCTTTATGTAATTAGAAAAGGGGGTTTTCTCAATCACTTTGAATAAAAAACTATTATCCCTGGCATTGGCATACATTTAATCGCAACCATAAGCGATGATCGCATACATTTATATTTATATAATATAATAAAAATGAAGTATATCATGTTAATTTCTTCCGCACGCAAAACGCGCTCTTTATTAAAGGTGGCTGTATTATTACTCGCACTCCAGCCTAGTTGGGTGAGGCGTTGGGTTTAATAACCCCTGTGGTGCATGGCAAAGCGGATATGTGTTCGAATCCTGCAACGCCCAAGAAGTGCCCGCGTGGGGGAATTTTCCCCAGAGTCCCCTTGGGTTTGATCTGCCCTTTTGGGATGACTCGAACTCGGGTCTCCACCTTAAATGTGTGGGGAGGCTTCCAGTTGATCCAGCCGACTCTAAAAATCTAAAATGCCAAAGAAAAACATATGTTTATCTTGTGTGATTTTTGGGTCTATAGTATCAATATGACCATTCAAATAGTGAAGTTGAGAGTTTAAGTTTCTCAAAAGTAGATGTATTGAACCATATATAGAGAGTGCAAAGAAGATTCAAATGAAAGAACAAATTGTTTTTTATATACATTCGTTAAGTGGCCGGTCTAGATAATTTATATTATACGTAAACCTCTTAATTAACTTTTTTACTTCAATCATATGCATGTCATCCAAAAATATTGATTAATATATATCATGTAACCACCTACAAATACATTCATTATCTCTTAATACACCATTTGATTCCGAAATCACCTTTTATGCCTTAAAATTACAGGAATTAGACAGCTAAATACGAATTAATCCTTCCAAATCTCTTTGCCATGATCTTGTTCATTGTTATTGACGAGATGGCGAGTAATATGCATATGTAAACATGTATACGCATCTTTATATGTACCACATTGTGGTTGAATTTTCAAGATTTATTTGGCATGCAGTTGAATTTTCAATATTGATTGGGATAGAGATTTGATGCGCTTTTGATTTAAGAAATAAAAATAACAAGCAGATTGATTTATTTAATCACATATATTACTTGGAGGTGTTCTCAATCACTTCTGAATAAAAAACTACTATCCCTGTCATACATTTAATCGCATCCATAATCGATCACCGCATACATTTATATTTATATAACTAGCTGCGCGTTGCGGCGGATTTATAAATCTTATGTTTTCAACGGAATAAAGTAATAAAAGAACTTTTGGTACAAAACAAAATGTTTTAAAAACAAAAAAGTTTTAAATATTCCACACGATGTTGTGGGAGGCTTTTCTACGTATAACACATAATTTATTTCTTCAAAACTATTAGGTTAACTATAGATATTTGTGTACAAAACTAATTTTTTAAATAAAAAAATAATTTTCAAAGAGCAAACATAATAAAAAAGTTGTAAAAATATATAGAGAGAATTATTAAAAGAGAAAGGAAAAATTTTGCAAGAAAAAATAAAATATAGGTTAATATGTAAAAATGAAAGTTAAAGGGCAGAAAAAACTAAAATTAAAACAATCTGAGAGGCACAAGAGTTGAACTCATGACCTGTTGTTCATATAGTATACGCTTACCCACTAAGCCAACACAGTGTTTTTGATAAATCTTCAAAATATATGTATTGTAACATCCGTGTTTTGGGCCTAGGAGTTTTGGGCATAAACCGATAAAATAAAACTTATTTTGTAAATAAAGAAAACAAATAAATAAATAAATTTAGTATTTTGTTATATTTTTATATTGTGAATGAATGAGCCAAATATAGTTTTAAAACCTATTTGTAACCAAATTGAGAAATTTTGTCATAAGGACTAAAAGTGTCAATTTGGTCAAACTTACCCTAAGTAGATTTGACTAGTCATGGATTTAGAAAATTAGAATATATTATGAGGGAATTGATGTGGAGTTTAAATTAGGTCAAATAATTCCCTGAATTAATATTGCGGACCTAAATTGTAAAGAGATTAGTGAAAGAGGCCGTTTTTGTTAAATTGGAAAACTCAGAGTTAGTGTTGTCCTAGACAATGACTCAAGTGAAATAAATAATTATATTTTGGGCATAAGTGTAAATCTAGAGACTTCTAGTTAAAAGAATGTACTTTTGGGTGTTGGGTGTAGAAAGACCAAACTTGAGGGACCTAGGTTGCAACTTTTGAAAGATGTAAAGTTTTTTATGGGGTTTTCCCATTTCAGCCGCAAGATCGTGATTTAGAGAGAGGAGGAGATGGAATGGCGATTTCTTGAGTTCTTGAGAGATTGGAGCTTGATTTTGATGATTCTTGCAATAACCCTTGAAGTTTCTAGCCAATCTAAGGTATAAACCCTTCATCTTCTAGCTTTAGATTTCGAGTTAGGGTTTGGGGTTTGGACCCAATTCGAATTTTATGATGGGATGAGGTCTTTCCTATGATTCTAATGCTTATTTGATGTTTTTAAGTTGTTGGAGTCTACATTCAATCCATGGATGATCTAGAACCAATTGTTAGATTCAAATGGGTGTTATAAACCCTAGAAATTGGGGATTTGTTAAATAGTTGAAGAATCTAGAAATTGATGGATGAATATGGTAGTTTTGGATGAGGGGATTCATTTCTAATGATTTCCTAAGGATTCCAACCCTTTATGTGTAATCATAAACCTTGAATCACTAGAAAATGAGAATTGGGTGTTGAAATGGGTTTTATTCAAGTATATGATGAATGGATCTCTTGTTTAATGGATGAATGAGTTTATTGCATCAATTTGGAAGTAATAATGGAGTAAGGATCATTTCCTAATGATTCCATGGAATGGAAGAAGGAATCTTCACTTGTAATCATCAATTGAGGGATTGGAATTGGGTATTCCATGGGTTTAACCTTTTGAACCAATGATTGTAATTGGGGATTACATGAGGCTATCTTCTTTGGAGTTTTTATGGGAATGATTCTCTTAAGAGATGACCTTGGTTAAGAACTTAATGGGGCACTTGATGGTGTTAAGTGTAATGATTGACTTTGAACACAGTTCATTAACCACTTGTTACGAGATAAGAACTTGAATTGTGATTTCCATTGGTTTAAGTCATGAACACTTGGATTGGGAGTTGAATACTTGGAAATGAGTTCTTAGATGTGTATTTTCTGTTGGTTATATGTCCATCGTTATAACAAGTTTGTAATATTACTATAAATAGTAGGGTCCTTTGGGTTACACGCAAGAGACGATTTAGCTAAAAGAGATCGAAAAATAAACTTGAGGGTGTTAAGTTTATTAATATACCAAAGTAAAGGTTTATTAATTAGAAACTAATAAGGATCAAGGACTAAAGTGAAATTATCAACGGTTTGAATTTCAAATAGTCATTATCCACAATGGAGGTAATAAGGATGAGATGCACTATAAATACAACCCTAGATCTGAGATGTAAGTGATCCCAAAACCCTACTTTTCGTCACCCTCCTCCTAGGGGTGAGCAACGGGCGGTTCTGCGGTTTCGCGGGTTAGGCGGTTCGGGTTAGGCGGTTTGGGGACGAAGACTAAACCGACCGTAAACCGGACCGTTTAAAAACGGTTTAGGCGGTTTGCGGTTTGGGCGGGTTTCGGTTTAGGCGGTTCGATTTGGTTTAACCCATTTAAGCAAAGCTTATAATAAGATTGATTAACCGACTTAGCAAGTTGTACACCAAAAGCTAAGTTCAAATAAGTGTGACATACATAAACATTTGTTATATTCAAATTGCTAGAAGTCCTCCAGAAGATATTTTCTAAGGGTAAAATTAAAGGCGATAATCATTGCTTCGACAACCTTTTACCGGCTAAAGGCTGCACAATTTGTTTTCTTCTTTTTATATGAACAATTTCGCGATTTTATTGCGAAATATGGAGCTATTTTAGATTTTTGAAAGGTTTTTTCTGGTGGATATCATCATTCATAGAGCGTGACCAATTTCGAAATTGGTGGTCTTTTTTTGGTGAAAAAGATAGTTAATCCGACTGTAAGAGCCTTCACCAATTAAAGAAGTTGAACCAATTAAGAGCCTTCAAATCACATAAGTAAGTTAGGTAATTTAATATTTAATATATTTTATAGATATTTATTTTTAATATATTTAAACGGTTTTCGGGCGGGCACCGTATTATTTTTATCAAACCGTAAACCGAACCGCAAACCGCCTAACCAGACCAATTAACCCGCTAACCGAACCGTTAACCGTTTAACCCGAACCCGCAAACCGTTTAAGGTTCGGTTCGGGCGGTTTCGCGGTTTAATTCGATTAACGCTCACCCCTACCTCCTCCCACCCCTCGGTATACGGCCGATTTCATTCAAAACCCTAAGTATTACGTGCTAAAACTTCAAACAAAGGTATATACTACATCAACGGGTACTGGATCGTTGTCTTGGGTGCGATTATATTAGATGGGTTCTACTTTGGGCTCTCATCATTCTAACAAGATCTGATCTGAGATCTAAAAGGCATTTCTTGAACCCTCTTAATTTTACAGTTACAAAAGTGTGCATGATTCCGTGATCCTGTTGAATACGATTTTGTTTTAAGTTTCCTCTGCATTTGTTTTCTGTTATCGTATTCCAACAGTGGTATCAGAGCCACTTTATCATGATTTTGTACTATATTGATTCGATTAGATCTGTTAAAAATTGTTTTTTTCTTTGAATTATCGAATCTGTTCGACGTCCGCGTCACGGTCCTTGAATGGGTGCGTCGCGGTCTTCTATGCAGTTACGATCATTAGGGTTTTGTCGCGTCACGTTTTCTAGCGTTCCACGTTACAACGTCCCTGTCATGATCGTGTTCTGTTGATTGTCGCGTCGCGTTTTCTAGTGTTCCGTGTCGCGACGGTCATGACGTTTTCCTGGAATCAGATTTCTTAGTATGAAAAATGGTGTTTTTTGTATTATATGATTGTTTAGATTAATGATTGACATTGAATGCTTGCATGCTCAATAGGATTAATAGCTAAACGCAAAGTTTAAAATGCGTCAAAATTTAATGGATAAATGTTTAAATTAATTATTAACACTGCATCCTTGCGTGTTTAATGGAATTAATAGTTAAACAGAAATTTCAAAATTTAATTAAAATAAAAAGATTGGTCAGACCATGACTAGGCTCACCCACTTTAAATGTGTTTAGAAGGTTTAAGGAGGTCTCTTCGATTCCTAATGAGGTCGGTTTTTAGTCGCATTTTATTGAGTGGAGTTACCGAAAGGGTTTGATAGGACAATGTTTCAAGATAAAAGTATTACTGAAAATACCGAAGTAAAAATTGGAAGAGTTAATAGAATTTTTCCAAAAGTAAAATTGACGTTTCAAACCGGTTTTAAAAGTTTAAATTGACCCTTATGCCAATTAAAAGTTAAAATATTTTAACTAAACGAAACAAAATCCCGTTTTATGAAAATGTAAATCTCATGCTACCCACAAAGAAACACACATTTAATCGGGTCCTTCCGGCGTGGGAAGTGCTATAGCCAACGCGTCGAATTGGACTCGGCCAAAATGATGTGATACTCGCTAACTCATGAATCATGGGTCGGGTGTCACATGGGTTCTTCGTGGTCGATTTACCATCCAAACTCGTGATCCGTGTCATTCCCGTCACGAGAGAGAGGATGAGCATGATGGGATTAAACGTGCCATTGATTAGATTCAATAAATCCCGAAAGACCTAGAAGCTTCATAGAGATTGAAGTTGGCAAAAGAGTGTTGCCTACCTAAATAACTTCTAGGAGTGACTACGGCATAGCTCTTCACCACCAGAAGTGAAATATGGATTCTAGCCTCAAGTAAAATTATTGTTTTGGGTAATTAATTTTTTAAGGTTTAATCAAACTAACTAAAATCTACTTTTCATATAGATGGCTCCAAACACAAATGTCAATTCGAATTCGGCTACAAATATCTAACTAATGCAACTCCTCTCTAAGGATAAGCTGACTGGACCAAACTACTTGGACTGGATGCGTTCCCTTCGGATCGCCCTCCGGTATGATAAGAAAGAATGGGTCATGGACACAGCTCTTTCTGAGGCTCCAGCTGATGATGCAACCAGAGCTGTTAGGGATGCTTGGCAAAAGCATAAAGATCAGTCGGATGAGGTTGCTTGTCTCATGTTGGCGACCATGGTTCCAGAACTCCAAAAGAGTTTCGAGACCGCTGGGGCGTTCGACATGGCCGACCAGCTCAAGGAAATGTCCCAAGAGCAGGCTAGACAGGAAAGATACGACACCATGATCGCCCTACTATTGGATTAGGTGTCTAAGCCATGACTAATAATTTGTATTTACCTAATTAATAGTAGCAAAGTCCATTTGGGTTACCCTCATAGCTGGAGGTTTGGTAGAAAGTTCGGTAGAGAGAAAGGTTGATTTATTATGTGATTAATAAATCAACAGGTATTAAATATATGGTTTGTTAATATGTTAAAGTGATAATATATTAATTAGAAACTATATTAATTGATTAATAATTAATCAGTAATTAATTGGATTAATTTCTGTGGCATTAATTAGATTAATCAAGAGGACAGGGGCTAAAGTTGTTCCAATTCAATAGTTGAATTAACACGCACGGCGCGCCAATGTATAGGACGCGACGCGCGTATGAATAATCCGGAAATGGCTTAGAGATTGGGTTTATCTCAGTTTGAAAGTCAAACGAGGTTTATCTCTAAGGGTCATTTGGTAGCCTATAAATAGGGACCCCTGGACCTCATAATCAAGTGATATTCTCTTCTGTTCTCTCTGGAATTTTTGTGACCTGTCCCTCCTGCTTCTGGGTGTGACTTCATTTGAGGCAGGACACTTGCGCTGCTTTGCTTCCAAGAAAACCTAAAAGGTTAGTTTTTCTGATTTTATTCTTTTAGTTATTTTCTTGTGGCCTTTAGGAATTTATTATATGTTCAATTAGAAGAAAACATAGATCCTTATAGGTTGCATGTGAACTTAGGGTTTTAGTTCATTGATTTGCATAAAACCTTTCAGTGGTATCAAAGCTTTTTGGTTGTTTTCTTGTTGAATTGCTATAATTGTTTTCCTAAAAAATAGGGTTTAAAGCTTATAAACCCTAATATGGCTAAAATCGATTTAGGGTTAGGGTTTTGAAAACCCTAGCCCCTCCCCTCCTTATTTTGCGATTTTGACATTAGGGTTTTAGAAGGCTTTCTATTTTGGTAACTTTAATTATTTAAATGGATAACCTTAAACCCATTATTTGTTAATTTCGAAAATTAGGGGGTTTAAGAAAGGTTTAAATTAATTTGATTAATTTGTGATACCTATCTGAATTTAATTAATTTAATTAGTTGTTTAATTAAAAGATAATTAAAGGTTTAATTTAATTTTAAATTTAATAGTTTTAAATTTTGAAAAATTAAAGGATAAAATTAGGTATATTTTAAAAGTCTAAAATATTTGGATTTAATTAATTTAATTAATTGATTAATTAAAAGATGAATTAAATCATTTAAAGGTTTATTTTAATTTTAAATTTAATAGTTTAAATTTCCAATAAATTAAAAGATAAACCAAGAACATTTTAAAAGGTTTAAAATACATCTTATATATGTTATAATTAAAAGTTAATATATGTATAAGATAATTGGTCAGTCAAATCAATAGTAGGCCTCATTCACGAAGCTGGTCTATAAAGAGGGTATAAGGAGACTGCCTATAAAATGGCGGTCAAATGGGTGTCCACTCTCACCCACCTCTCTCCTGATCAGTGGAGGGTCGTTAGCAGAACGGGTTTGATAGGACAACTTAATCTCATTAAAAGTATAATGAAAGTACTAGAACAGTTTTATAAAATCCCAAATCTAGTTACTTTAAGAAAAATGTGAAAAGATGCTAACCCATGAAATTGCACATTACACTTTATGAGACATTAGTGGAGCGTGTGTGGTTAACCGGCACACTAATAGGGGCTCATAAAGAGTGGTAATGGGTTTCTCATGATTTATCACTATTGATGGAGCGTGTGTGGTTAACCAGCACATCAATTAGAGATGATAAATAACATTGAGGTTACCAAGCTAATTTGCATGGTTATTCACATCTAGTTTGTGATCCTCGGCATCCCAGGCACAAACAGTAGAGCATATCCGAGATTAAACATGCCATTGAACAGTTCAATGAATCTCAACAGATCTAGGAATTTCATAAGATGAAACTGATAAGTGTTTATCTACCTTAATGACCATTATGTTGTGATTACGACATCCCTCTTCACACCATAGTTGGGGTATTTTGGATCCTAGCCTTGTTAAATAATAAATTGGGTAATTATTTAAAAGGATTAAAATTAAACTAACTAATTCAAATTTTATAAATGTCTAAAGATAGTGTCAGTTCTCCTCCTTCACCCATTTCAGAGAGTTTCAAAAAGTACCTATTACATATGGTAAGGCTGACTGGCCTGAACTATGTGGTATGGCTTCACAAATAGAGAATGATTCTTAGTTTTTCTAGCAAGCCATATCTTATTGAGTGTCCACTCCCCAAGCATGCCATCACACAGCAGCTTGTGATGAGCATGACCCCTTGACCATTAAGTCCAAGGAAGTTCGTTGCCTCATGCTATTGATCATTGACCCCAAGTTTCACGGGGATTTAGAATTCCTGGGGTCAGATAAGTTAGCACAACTGGTTAAGGAAAGGTTTCGAGAACCGGTTGAAAAGGGACGAGCTAAGATTTTCAAAGAGCTTGAAGTGTACAGGAAGTAGCACTAGTTCACATGTTCTCAAGATAGAGAGACACATAGGTGAACTGTATAAATTTGGTCACCCTTGTGATCGGGAGTTAAGCATTAACTCGACTCCCTGATCTGTTCATCTAGATGAACAGAAAGGGTAAACAAATAAGACAATCATGGAAATGCATTCAATGTCGACTCTGTATGAGTCGTTCATGGAGAAGCATAGTTCCATTGATTCAGCTGCTTTAGGATTGAGTCCAGTATTAAGGCGCATCAAGAAATGATCCAGATCGTCTGGACCGATTGTTCGATTTCTCAAACTGGGAATCCACAGGGTGGGACACAGTCACAGAAAGATTGGAAAAATGCTCCAAAGCCAAACAGTTTGGCAACTCGGTAATATCTTAAAAACTCATAACACCTGATCCTCATTTCCTTGATACAGGATGTGTTTGTCACATTTGCTATGTATGCACGGACTCTGTAGAATGCAGGATGTTGTCGCACAGGAGCATATTCGGACTGGATCTGGAGCTCGTGCAATTTTGGAGTTAAACTTGATATTTGTCCATGTTATTAGTTTATAGATGCATATGACATTGTTTCGCATAGTACATTGTTCTGAGGATAATTGTGGTTTAATAAAATATTTTCTTTTAAAACATGATTGTTTCAATTATCCTCAAAATGTTGTGTGAATGTGTTGATGGCATAAATGGTAATAACTTGAATGTTGATACATACAATGGGATTGGATTTATGAATTGTGTTCCTTATGATTGTTAAAGTGAATTTTATGAGAATCACTTCAACCAAAGGTCCAGTTGGACAGGACCTTGGAATCATTTGACTTAGAGTCACATGATGAATTGAGTGCTTAATAAAATTTATTGTGGCAAGAAATGAATCACCCAAAGATCCAATGGATAGGATTTTGGAATCAGTTGACTTGGAGTCAGGTGATGATCGCATATCTTGAACAAAATTAACAAAGTCATAAATTTACACAGAGATGTAAAAGATATTAAGATTGTGAATGACAGACACATAAGTTACTGTGTATTGCTCGAATCTTCGAACACAACACAATTAGTTATACTTCATGATATTTGCCAATTAGTATGACAAATATGGGTTCGCTTATCAGAATAAGCGATTGATTGAAACCTTGAAATGTTCAAGCATTGCAAAGGAAGTATAAGATCAACAGAACCTAAGTGACAACATAGACTGAGAAAATGTTTCACATTTTATCCTCATCCAAGAACATTAATGGTTATAATGTATCTTAGGGAAGCAGATGGAGCATTGGTCGAAATAGTTCGATCCTCAATGTATAAGATACATTTTCCAATTAGTTTCTCGATGAATTGAATATTCAACCAGTCAGACCATATAAACCATATTCCGACCGCATCTTAGACTAAATAGGTTATACAGACACTATCTGAAATGTAAAGCTGGGATCATCCCACTTGTATATAGAAAGTCCAGGGTCATGTTGTGTTCGTCTAAACCTCATGACTAGCCTGTACCTGATCAGTAGTGTCGTTTCATTGGCCATCCCGACTGTAACTGTGAAAGAAGAGTTCTTTTGGAAAAGACTCATATTCTAAGGAAATAGTGGGAGTAAGGATAATCCTGAATGAGTTCAAGATTAGCCAATTGAAAGAACCTTTAGTCATCACTAGGCTTTGAGCAGGAATCAGATTTCTGTTAAACCTGACATACTCTTCTCTTAACCAGTAGTGTTGGTCACCGTCGTAAAGTGTTGTGATCTACGTGACATACCAATTAGTGGTAAAACACTAAAGTTGGTACGGATTAGCAATCCGACTACTTGGAAGCATTGGTGAGCCCGGTTGCTACCAGATAAGAGAACCTTAGCGCGAGACGCAGTCTATGTGACAAATTTGACTGATTTTTCACCTGGTCTAACAACCAGTGGAAGTAATTGAATCATCAAAAGAAAGCGGCATAGATAGAAATGTACTTACAAAACATCTGGTTGAGTGAGTCGATACTCAGAGCAAGCAATTGATTCCGAGAGAAGCACTCTCAATAGAAGATGAAATCCGAGAGGATTCTGCGTGGCATAGTGTGAGTCGTTAGTGGAGCGTGTGTGGTTTACCAGCACACTAATAGGGATTCATATAGAGCATGCCATTACAAAAGGTACATGGCCCCGGGATTCGTCCCATGGGCATCACGCAAGAAAGGATATTCGGATTCTCAAAATATGCCAAAAGGTTTGGATTTTGTGAATAGCCTGAAAGATTTCCATTAACATGTCAGAAAGGTTTGAATTTCGGTTTCGCAAAATGTGCCAAAAGTTCTGGATTTTGTGAATAGTCCGAAAGAGTCATATAACCGTGTCAAAGCCAGTGGAAGTATCGTTGTTATCTGCTATCACTGTATGTGGGTTACATACTGGTTCTAGGAAACGTCTCTTATCATTACAAAGTGTAATAACTTGGTGTTAAGAAATGGTTCGCTATAAAAGACTTTAAAAGATACAATATACTCAGATGGTTGTGAACATCTATTAGATAGATCGAAATTCTGCCAAGATGATCTTGATGAGATTCAAGATGCATAGTCCCAGGAAAGGGTTTTCCTAACATTACAAAGTGTGATGACTTGGCATGAAAGAAATAAAGAAGGTGCAACATACTCACATAATTCACAAACATCTATTGGATAGATGAAATCGTCAGCATAGACCTAGCCATTGTAAGCATAATCTTGATAAGATTCAAGATGCATGAGAAGAGTCTCCGTAAGGAAATAGTTTTTCGAAAATCATGACACAAGGATTATAAATAATATTTGGATTCCGAAAGGGTTTGGAATAAGATTAGATCAGGTTCCACAAGTTTCTTGGATCGATCAAAATGTCATGAACATATCCTGATGACTTGATGCTTAGGGCATAAATAGTTGGATTCAGGACATTGTCTGGCTGGGAATACTGGATGGTTGATCTCACGTGAGAATTCATTGGGAAATGATTGGGGTGAAAGGAATAGTAGTAATTTGAAAGATTTTTCAAAGTGGTAATAAATAACATCAGGACATGATGTTAAAGGACTTCATGGTTAAAGAATCTCATTGGTATTATGATGGAGCGCGTGTGGTTCACTGGTACATCATAACACCTCGAAATAGTCTTAGGGTGCAGTCATGTAGGCTAAAGACCCCGAGAACTATGGGTAGTCATTGTACACATTACCAGAATGGAGTTAAGAGAGAAAAAGACAGCATAACATATTGAGATGTCATCGGAAGAGCATCCGATTGGATCATCTGTAATAAAGTGTATCAGTATAAAATACTTTGGATACATAAATAGAGTGAAAGATTCATAAAGACATAGCTATAAAATTAGAATTGAAAGTTTAAAAGAAATTTAGAAACCGATAATAGTTTATGACAAGATCCGACTTGGTCATTACCTCGTGGAGACTTGGTAATAAGCAGGAGTAGCTGCCAGCCAGATCTTTATGTTTCGCTTTCGCATGTTTTACTTCTCGAATAATTTAATTATTCAGAAAAGGTCCACAGTCGCTCAAACTTTGGGAAGTAAGTATTGAATCAAGACTGTCATGAATTGGTTTGTAGACTGTCTAAGGAGTTAGACATTGCAATAAGATTGCTACAACATTCATGAGTACTTAGAAATAGAGATTTGAGTATTGGATAAACCCACGTTCAATAGATTGCTTCATGGATTATATCACAAGCAATGTTGAGAAGATAATATCCTATGATCTTGAAGTGGAGAGATATGAGTTGTAATTTACAAGGCAGTTGTTCATTGATAATACGAAAACGCATCGGTAACTCGATGTTATAAAACGTGTTGTTGTGAATGATTTGACTGGTAAAAGATATAAGCATATGAGTCGAAGCTTATTCGTTCATTGACCCTGATGGGAAACAGATATCTGTAGGCCTCTCGATGATTTGGAAGTTGACTAAAGCGCTGGCCAGCCAGGACTGAATTGATGTATTCAATTAGAAGTCTTATGTCATATGCAAAACCGGAAATCGGGAAACAGAGTATTGGACAGAGATTGATCACAATCCATGTCTCATGTCCGAAAATATCTTGTTGGACGGAGGATCATATGATCACTTATCTATGGACGGAACTTACTGGATCAGAGTTCGGTAGCAGTTTCTAGGAAGCTACCGTTTGCTGATTAATTAGAGGTTAAATTGGTAATTATAGGCATAGACTTATCCAAGTGGGAGACTGTTGGATTAGGTGTCTAAGTCATGACTAATAATTTGTATTTACCTAATTAATAGTAGCAAAGTCCATTTGGGTTGCCCTCATAGCTGGAGGTTTAGTAGAAAGTTCGGTAGAGAGAAATGTTGATTTATTATGTGATTAATAAATCAACAGGTATTAAATATATGGTTTGTTAATATGTTAAAGTGATAATATATTAATTAGAAACTATATTAATTGATTAATAATTAATCACGAATTAATTGGATTAATTTCTGTGGCATTAATTAGATTAATCAAGAGGACAGGGGCTAAAGTTGTTCCAATTCAATAGTTGAAATAACACGCGCGGCAGGCCAATGTATAGGCTGCGGCGCGCGTATGAATAATCCAGAAAATGGCTTAGAGATTGGGTTTATCTCAGTTTGAAAGTCAAACGAGGTTTATCTTTAAGGGTCATTTGGTAGCCTATAAATAGGGACCCTTAGACCTCATAATCAAGTGTTATTCTCTTCTGTTCTCTCTAGAATTTTTGTGACCTGTCCATCCTGGTTCTGGGTGTGAATTCATTTGAGGCAGGACACTTGTGCTGCTTTGCTTCCAAGAAAACCTAAAAGGTTAGTTTTTCTCATTTTATTCTTTTAGTTATTTTCTTGTGGCCTTTAGGAATTTATTATATGTTCAATTAGAAGAAAACATAGATCCTTATAGGTTGCATGTGAACTTAGGGTTTTAGTTCATTGATTTGCATAAAACCTTTCACCTACTAGACTGCAAGCAGCAGGAGGGAACCGCTGTAAGTGCACACATGCTTAAGATATTGTAAGTAATGGGTGAATGAAGTTGTGGGTAATGGGTGAATGAAGTGGAGGTAGTGGCCGGCGGTTGTAACTGCCCTTGGTGGTTACCGATTGAAAAGTTTGACCAATTCAGGTGGTTAATCGTTGCTGGAGGTGTGGTCGGTATTTAAGAAGCTGTGGGTAATGGGTGAATGAAGTGGAGGTAGTGGTCGGTGGTTGTAATTGCCCTTGGTGGTTACCGATTGAAAAGTTTGACCAATTCAGGTGGTTAATCGTTGCTGGAGGTGTGGTCGGTAGTTAAGAAGTTGTGGGTAATGGGGGAATGAAGTGGAGGTAGTGGCCGGCGGTTGTAACTGCCCTTGGTGGTTACCGATTGAAAAGTTTGACCAATTCAGGTGGTTAATCGTTGCTGGAGGTGTGGTCGGTAGTTAAGAAGTTGTGGGTAATGGGTGAATGAAGTGGAGGTAGTGGCCGGCGGTTGTAACTGCCCTTGGTGGTTACCGATTGAAAAGTTTGACCAATTCAGGTGGTTAATCGTTGCTGGAGGTGTGGTCGATAGTTAAGAAGTTGTGGGTAATGGGTGAATGAAGTTGAGGTAGTGGCCAGCGGTTGTAACTGCCCTTGGTGGTTACCGATTGAAAAGTTTGACCAATTCATGTGGTTAATCGTTGCTGGAGGTGTGGTCGGTAGTTAAGAAGTGGTGGGTAATGGGTGAATGAAGTGGAGGTAGTTGCCGGCGGTTGTAACTGCCCTTGGTGGTTACCGATTGAGAAGATAAAACCATGTAAATTTTATGTTAGTTTAGGGGCATAAGATACATATCAGAACTCAAGGGGCATAAGATACATATAAGCTCAAGTACGCTCAGATTAAGAAGATAAAACCATGTAAATTTTATGTTAGTTTGTATGAAAAACGTTTAAAATCAGAAAAATATGATGATATCACAATGTGCTTCATTTACAAACGTTTTGGCTTAAACCGATTCAATTACAAAGATAAAACTATGATGGTACAACCTTTAAAATCAAATAACCATGATGCTAATTTTGCAATACCTAACTTTTGCGTTTTAAGTGTTTACGGGAACCAACTTTTGCATTTTATAGTTTTTTAGCAACAAACTTTTGACCACTAGGTATTTTCAAAATTCCCTAATTTCCAGCAAAATTGCAAAGCTTGAAATAACTTGGTTTTTAGAAATGCCTCATTTGCAGCAAAATTCCGTTACTCGAAACAACCAAATTTTAAAACTCACTTTTTTTACCAACCAACTTTGAAATGAGGCAACTTTATAGCAACGTAGTTTAGCACAACTATGTTTTTTAGCAACCGACTTTGGCATTTATTTTTGAGGCATGTTGTAACCGTAACACAAGGGTCAAATAATAACTAGCCATAATTAGAAGACACTTGCACAAGAAAATTGATATTTGGTCCTTGAGTTTACGTTTTTTGCAATTTTGGTCAAAATTTCTGTTATTTAACTTGAACCAATGACCAATACCAATACACAGAAACACATTATGTTAATTAAGCAATGTACTTTCATTTGTTTTGTTATTATGCGTTTTATCAATTTACTTACTACAACCGATTTAACCAATCTACTTTGAGTTTATTTGACAGTTTTGGTCTTGCTCACTTAAACCGGGTTTATGAGATTCTATTTCATAAGCACACACACACACACACTTAAAACCACGGACACACACTAAAAGACAGACTCATAAATACTATAATATCTTTTAATGTTGCGTTTGTATTAAACGTGGGCCTTTTTATAAACTTTTAGTTGAAACGGTAAAATGGTCACTTTTAGTTCGAACTAGAAAGGGACCAATAAAGCAAAACTTCATTTTTTTGGTTTTGATCAGAATGTTTGTAAGCACTAGAGAATCAATACCACGTGGATATCAAAATATAAAAGAGACACACATAAACAAGTCATTGGTCGTAGTTTGTCTAATGGTGGTTACCATTTCACATGGATATCATTTTCGTTTTATTAAACTCGGGGACCAAAAATGGAAAAAAAAAATTTAAGGTCATTTGTATTTTGCAGATTTGGCCTCTATTAATGAAGTACAAACATATTTACTTGTTTTAAGTCTGTGTCTGTGTTGCTCTGTGATCTAAACATAAAGGGACTGACACGCCTAGGTCGTCGTGCGGTCAAAAATAGTAAAATACTTCACTCACACTAGTACAGTGGTAGTCAGGATCGATCCACAGGAGTTTCGTGGTCAAGATAAGACGATAGCTTACCAACTGCAGTGTCACGCTACAGCCAGAGGGACTAACTTCTACTTTCCCAAAAAGACAAAAAAACCTCAAATCCAAACCAAGTCCAAAACAAAGCATGAACTAAATGAAACTTAAACTAAAACCTAACTTAGATTGCTTACTGAAATCAGAAGTAAGATTCAGAATCTAGAAACAATAAAGACAATCCAAAAAGCATCCAAAGCATTCAACCATAAATAAAGGTAAATAATGCAAACCAACATGAACTGAATGATTAACTTGATTAAACTCCAATCCAGAAGGTTCAAAACAGTAACATACGAAAATAAAAACTCTAGCCTACTGCTACTAGTTGTCACAATCCAGAAACACTAAACTAGAAGCTTAAAACAACTAAACTAAAACTAAAAGTAGAGTGAAAACATAAAAATACCACAAAGGGCTACTGAAATCTTGAAACTTGAGTCAAAGTCGCCGTAAGTCCACCTTAGGGTCTGATCTTCGCCTCTGGAATTCGACCTAATGGCCTCTATTTATACTTGTGGAAAATTAGAACCCGTGTCGCGCAGAACTTATATACGCGGCGCGCGTAGAGCCTTATCCCCGTTTTCTCGCGGTTTGAATTTCTTCCACCGTCTCATCTTTGACGTGACGCGTCGCGCACGCATGCATCCCCACGGCGCGCGTATCCAGTCGACTGATTTTGACTTTATCTTCAAACTTCTTCTATTTTGTCCGCTTTTAGCCCTGATTGTAACTTTTCTTTGCAAACAAGCACTAGCACAAAAAGTGAGAATACCAATGCATATATGAGATAATTTCACCAAGAATAGGGCCTAACAACGACTAAAATACTTGATATTACTAGGCGTTGTCAAACACCCCACACTTGTGCCTTGCTTGTCCCCAAGCAAGAGAGTTTTTAACTGATTTTAATAAAGACTCAAATAATTTTTGAACGTGTTCAATTTCAAAGGTTATTGTCCCAAGAGTTAGATTGAAATAGTTTGTGAAAACATAACCAAAATATCCTTTGGAATTCATGACTTTATAAAGAACCCTTGATTACAAATTTTCTGTCCACAATGAAGTGTACGTACTCATTCAGATTCTAAAGGCCATTAAAGAACTATCCATGACATTCCATGTTGTCCGTGTAACGAGCTTTCAGAAATATCATCCCAGACCAGATGATCTTAGGTTGCAAGGTGCATAAGTCCCACCCATTTTAGACTTACCGGCTCGAACAACAAAGGTCACTGATTGGCAGTCCCTTCCTAAATTCCAATCTTAAAAATACTCCAATCTTCTAACTCCTAAAACTCAACTTATTTGACTAAACTCATAGCATGATAACGACTAAATAGTAATTCTTGAAGAATACCAATGCTATAACATTCACAAACTATTCGTTTCGAAATTGCAATCTATTAAAAATTTTGAAAATTTGCTAAAAAATTTTTAAAAATTTCATTTCCCGCAAAAATTTCAAAAACACTCTTTCGACTGTCCACACGCCACACTTAAAACCGTACAACGTCCCCGTTGTACAAAATTATTTCAAAACTAGGGAGAAAGAGTTACCCCTTAGACGGTAGACTGCTTGATGGTACTCGATTGTCACAGGTACAAAAACACGGACTGCTTACATTTCAGATTTAGATTTCCAGGAGTTGTAGCGTAACTTTTGTCTCATTAAGCCCAAACTGTTGAAATCGTTGTTGGGCTTACTGTGGGGTTGGAAGAAGGCCGACTTGATTAGCATTAAACCCAAAAGTGGAGGGTTGTTGGTGAGCCGGCGCAAAAGACAAGGGAACCCACCCCCAAGGAGACCAGACGTATTGCATTTGCTGTTGACGTCCTCCTCGACTACCTCCGCGGGATTGATTGCCACCCCCACGCAATGATCGGCCGCTAGATCGACCGCCGCCCCGGTGATATCCACCCACCGCCACCTTCGTTGTTGCGATGCTGCTGAGAAGACCCGGTGTGTTGAGTGGCGAGAACTTGTGGTGATGAAGCGTGATCGGAAGTTGTAGTGGGAATGGATCTAGTAGCTTCAAGTTGTAGGTGGCGCTCCTCAACCGAGAGCATAGAACAAGCATCATCCAAGGTCAGGGGGGCTTTGAAAGCGAATACAGGTGGCGACACTGGAGTATTTCTGACCAAGGCCATTTACGGCATAAAGGAGTATGTTTCTTTCAGGTACTGTAGCATCTATGTTGTTTAACAGATCGGTGATTCTTTTGATACGGGTAAAATAACTATCAATAGTGGAGTCTCCAATTGTGATTGTTCTCAACTCATCATCCAACTCCATGGCACGATTTTCCTTATGGCGCCGAAAGAATTTTTCAAGATCACTCCACATGTCATATGCAGTAACATTTTTCCGGAGAATCTGCTGGAGAAGCGATTGGGTAATAGTACCGTAAATCCAAGTTTTTACTATTGCATCACGTTCTTCCCATTCTTCTTTTGCTGCAGCAATGGCGGTAGCAGTGGCGGCATTTGGTTCAGCAATGGAAGCGATCGTAGGAGGGGGGAGTAGATGTTTGATTACTCCAAAACCTTTGCAGTGGGTCTCGAAGAGCTCGCGCTAGGCGTCATAATTCATGTGATCAAGATCTAGTATAAGAGGTACGCAGGACTTGATGTTAGTAATTCCATATGGCTTTTCGGAAACCTTGATTTTCTCTGCAGCCGGCATCTTGATAGAAGGGGAAGGAGAGTGAAGGAGATTGGGCGATGGAAGAAACAGAAAAGACCAACTCAGAATTGGTCGACGGAAAATAAGGGATACTTGAAGGTTTTGAAAGAGAGGCGATTAGGGTTAACCGTGATGCTCTAATACCATGTTAATGGTAATTTTCCCATGAATTAGCCTCTCTCTTAAAGTCGTATATAAAGAGTACAAATACAGAATGGGCTATCCTAAAATACAATGGGCTTGATAGGCTAAATACAAAATAATAATACAAATACATTTATACGCTAACAATTTTGTGTTTCAATTATGATACAAATGATTGATCTATTCTAGAAAAAAAAAGTAGAGAATAAGAGGCTGTGAATGGCAAAAAAATAGTACGATTGTGAATATAGAAGCATACAACATATACTTATTATACTTGATTACAATACTAAAGTTGCATTTGAATTTGTTTCGGCTTGTATTGTATATCAGTCATCAATTATTGCTTGATTTGGACAAGTGATACAACGTTATTCAACTTACGAATTGATCATAACAGAATAAAGATAGAATTGATAACTAATCGATTCACTTATGATAAAATAGAACAAAGGAAGAAAATATATTATCTTTTTTATCAGTTTCGTCCCTCAACGTTTTTTGTTAATTATTAAACCATTTGAAAACGTTTTAAAACGTAGATAGCGATTTTACTTTAATAAATAAACAATTTAAAACGTCAATTGTCGAGTGATTTCAACAAAGAAACTGTACATCTATTTTTGATTTAATAAAATTACCATAACACTCAAACAAATTTAAAACATGGACGCTGATTTTATTTTAATAAATAAACAATTTAAAACGTCGATGACCGAGTGATTTCATAATAAAAAAAAACTATACATCTATTTTTGATTTAATAAAATTATCATAATACTCAAATTTATTTCATACACTTAATGATTTTAGGTTTTTGTTTTAATCAATCCTGTGTAACACACAGGTTTTAACCTAATGACTAATAATGAGCGCAACACAAACCAATATATAGCAAATGTAAATGGATAGCAAAGAAACTTATTAGACACAAACATATATAGCAAATGTAAATGGATAGCAAAGAAACTTATTAGACACAAACATTTAACGTGGTTCCGCTGTAAAAAATGGACTGCACCCACAAGCAGAAACAAATGGCTTGTATTACTGATTAACAATCAAACGAGATTACAAATCATTACAAGTGAGCAAAATGACGAAAAAAACTCTGTCTTAAAAAAATAGCTAGAGAACAAAAAAGAATGAGATTAGCTTTGAAAATGACTTAAAATATTCATTTAAAGAAAACAACCCCCAAATGACTACTTTGCGACTACCTGATCAAATGGTCCTAAAAAATGAAAATAGCCACTTGAAATGGCAAGCATGTGGCTATAGTCTTCTGTTTCACAAATCCATAATCACGGCCACTTGAAATAGCGAACACATTGCTTGCTGGTGGTCATTTGTAGTTGTCCAAAAATTATTTCGATAATTTTTAGATTTCTAGAATGGTTGTGTATATATATAGGAAGCATTTCTTATCACTAAAAATACCATACTACACACCAGCTTTACAATCAATTTTGTGTATCGTAAAACTTAACAGAGCAAAGACGCCTACGAACATGTTGTTTTCCTTCTTTCTAGGGATATTCCACCATAAAACTTAACAGCGGAGTAGCGGCTGGAGGCAGATTGGGCATCGGAAGAGGAGAGTCGTGGGGGTGTGGTCGAGGTGGTACGGCCGTGGTGATATTATGGATAGGCTTTGGACCTAGTCGTGGTGATACGACTGTGGATGGGTTGAAGAAAATGGTTTGAGCCTGGTCGGTGGAGATGAATGTGTCGCCAGAACTGAAAAATTGTGGTTAAAATCGAAGACAATGGTATTTTAAACCCACAATTGAAAGTTCAATGACTTACTTGGTGCAATTAAAACTGCAGTGACCTAATGAGTAAATTTGTATTATTGGTTGCCATTAAGGACCACTAAGAAGGACTTCCTTTCTTTTGAACTTTGTGATATACTTCTTTTAACCAAAACTCCCAAAGAGAGTCTTAATAACACAACTATTTATGATCACAATATTTCGAGAAAAATCAAATCCTTTTCAATAGAATAAGCATATAGGGACTCGAGATTTAAATCTACGCCCAAAATTAATTCTAAAAAAATGGTAAACTGTACAATCTAAGCAGTCCACGTGAACCCATTCCAAGGCCACGTGGGAGATTAATCGTGGAACACAAGTGATATTTAAGGTGTGGCGAAGTTTAAACTTTGGACTTCCTGTATTGAATTTTTACCTCAATTACTAGATTACCATGGCAAGGGCCCAAATCCGATTCTAAAGAAGAGGAAGAAGAGTTTTTAGGCTTTGACTTTCCTAAACAAAGGGCTTATAAAACGAAAGAAATAAATGGAAGGAAATTATTATAAAAAATATCTTTAAAAGGCAAAAATAGTAATTTCAATTTGAACAATCACCGATAAACAGAACAGCAAACCATCCGGGCCGTTTTTTTTTTTTTTTTGGGTTTCTCTAAATAATGGGTAAACCAAAAATTTGCATTTTCCTATACGTTATCTAAATTTTCAATAGCTAACGTATCGAGACGCTAGGTGATTAAAAAATAACAACGTCGAAATGTTTGCGAGATCCAATATATCATAAATGAATGTGAAATGATATTTCCACTTGAAAATTTGATTCATCCACATGATGTACAATACATTTACTGACAATGTAAATATATATTCGTTACCTCTCATTGACGAATTCTTTAATTGACTATATATGGCTGTCCTTGAAAATAAACTTCTTTTAATAGGGAAATGAGAATACTATTAAACACAGGCTTTTTTTTTTTCGGTGTTACTATATTTATCCTCAATATACAAAAAAAAAACACACATCTATACACAAAAGAAGGTACCAATAGAATTACACTTTTTCTTTTAACACCACAGAAATAAGGATCCAGTTTTGAGATAATTACACCATATATGCCAATCAATCAATCTACCTGACTTCAATCTAATCTTTAACCAAAAAACCGAATTTAATTGCACCTTAGGCTATGGGGTGTGTCGGACGCACACCCACGTCCTGGTTGTGGTGGCACCTGGAACACGACCAAACACCGCCCCCCCTCTTCCGTTATATGGCGTGCTCGTTCTCACACGTCCTCCCGGAGACACTCCCAGAACGCCCCATCTTCCATTTGTTCCCTTCTCGTTGGCTGATGTTATTCTCTCTCTCTCTCCCCCCTCCTCGCGTTCTCTCCGACTCCCACACCCCCTTAGTCTTACCATTGAAAGACAACATCGTTTTGTGTGACTCCAAATAACCCAGCAGAAAACCGCTATCAGCCTGGACCATGCAAAACACATAGGCTAATTTGTAGTCTGAAAATATCAAAGACAACCCCTGCCATTTGGCCTTTGGGTTATTAATCCGGACTTTGCTAAGCAGTTGGCTAAACTGTATTCGTATCCGATTTTCATTCTTTAAGAAAATAAAATGGAGAAAATGATCGACGAAATTGCTATCAAACAATTTTCATACAAATGGAGGTATTCAACCAATTGAGAACTTCACTTGGTTTCCAAACGAAATATCATCAAGAACTACGTACCACGACCAATTAAACAACGCATACATTTTCAGGCGTCTTTAACATAAGTAAGAAACTCTTTATCCTTTTGAAGAATGGCTATGTCTTCTTCTGGCAGATGCACAAGTGCTCTAATACCATCTCCAGTTGGAGTATCCAGCAAAATGATAGTCTTCTCCTCCACATCTGGAATTCGTACAGATACCTCTACTGGCTTGCCCCACCCGAAATCCACTTCATAAAATGGAGCCCTGCATGCGCTTGAAGTATAATATATATCTCCCCGTAATGTCGAGAATGTATTTACCAACTTTTGAACTGCTTCTTGCTCATCTCTTATTCCTTCAAGCTCCATCTTTCCTTTCCTTACCTCCGCAATCAACTCATTCAACTTGATTTTACCTGAATCCGTCATCTTTGTTATCGCCAATGTGAATAAGTTGCCTGCTGCTGTGTCTGGAAAATTTTCAGCAAATTTCTTTCTCAAGTTCACTGCTATAGACAAATTTGATGGCCCTGAAGAACCCGACTTTGTTTTCGCTGCACTCACTGCATGTTTGAATAGTAGAGCTGTCAACGCCTCGACTCGAGTAGGGTTCATGTGAGGTTTGCCCATTGCAATAACCTTGTTCTTGAGTTCATTTACTTTTGAATTCGAAAATTCAAATATCCTCGTACCATAGTTCACTTTATCTTTCTCCTTAACATCGATAACATCGAACTTAGGCACTTGAATGTTATTACTTGTGGAGGATGAAATGAAATGTGGGTTTTTGGGTGACCCGCGACGGTTTACCGTGGCCCAATGGTCTACCAAGTTGAGCATTGTCCCTGCGTCAGCAAGCTTGTGTGACATGGACACGGCCACTGCAGCTCCACCGCCAGCAAAATGGTTAAGCTGGACCTCGAACATCTTAGGGCTAAGAGCACGAGCACTGCAACTGAGACCATAAGGAAAGAGTTGGTCTATGGATTTGTCTTGCTTATTTTTGTTAATAAAGTCATCGAGTGGTCTGTCATTAGAGGCTTCCAAGAAGTCCACCCCTTCGTCGTTGCAGTTGATGTAAGGCGCCGGAGGTGTTGAAAGTCTACCGGCGAAGGGGTAGTACTGTGTTAAACACTTTGACAATGATTGCTTTAGGATGTTGGTGTCGCCAGCTTTGAAGTTTCGGTAGAAGAAAATTAATGGGCTGTGCATGTCAGGAGCAAACTGATCAAGTAACGAAAGATTAAAAGTTTTGAGGTGAGGAGGTGTTGGGGAAGATGGTCTGATGGTTTCTTGAGATATGATTGTGTGAAGTTGCCTAATCCTTCCAAATCTCTTTGCCATGATCTTGTTCATTGTTATTGACGAGATGGGGAGTAATATGCAGATGTAAACATGTATACGCATCTTTATATATAGCACATTGTGGTTGAATTTTCAAGATTTATTTGGCATACGATTGAATTTTCAATATTGATTCGGATAGATTTGATGCGCTTTTGACTTAAGAAATAAAAATAACAAGCAGATTGATTTATTTAATCACATATATTACTTGGAGTTTTTTTCAATCACTTCTGAATAAACAACTATTATCCCTGTCATACATTTAATCGCATCCATAAACGATGACCGCATACATTATATCTATATAATACAATAAAAATGAAGTATGTCATGTTTATTTCATCCGCACGCAATTCGCGCGCTATATTAAAGGTGGCTGTATTACTTGCATCTAAAATGCCAAAGAAAAACATATGTTTATCTTGTGTGATTTTTGGGTATATAGTATCAATATGACCATTCAAATAGTGAATTTGAGAGTTCAAGTTTCTCAAAAGTAAATGTATTGAACCATATATAGCGAGTGCAAAGAAGATTCAAACGAAAGAACAACTTGTTTTATATACATTTGTTAAGTGGCCGGTCTAGATTATTTATATTATACGTAAACCTCTTAATTAACTTTTTACTATAATCATATGCATGTCATCCAAAGATATTGATTAATATATATCATGTAACCACCTACAAATACATTGATTATCTCATAATACACCACTTATTCCAAATTCACCTTTTATGCCTTCAAATTACAAGAATAAGACAGGTAAATACGAATTAATCCAAATCATCCACCATAATTACACAAGAAAAGGAACCCGGCCCATTCCTGACGACATAATCTTACCGACGGAAACACAGGTGTCGAAAAAAGGACGTCAGTCATTTATGGATGGTATACCGATGACCAAGGTTTACCGACGCAACCTCCTTATGATGCATTACCGATGAAACCACCTTGACCATGTTCGACCACTACACCGAGGGAATTCTGATTGTTTCTTTTAGTGACGGAATACCGACGACCTTTTTGGAAAATACAAAAAAATCTTAAAACAATTAAACTATACTAATGTTCATATTAGAATACAACAACATTACGATAAAATTTGTTTGATACATTAAAAGTTTCAAATATAAATTACAATTGTTCATCTAAGTTATTTAAAACATAAAACAAAGAACTACGATCACCGGATGGTCTGAATGATCTAAAAAATGCTTCCATTTGTTCTTTAAGTTCTCTTTGTGTTTGTTGTAATTGTTGATCCATTTGAGCTTGTCTATGTTCTAACACATTTCACATGTCAAGTTGAGTTTGTTCCATGCCTTAGCATTTTTTTCTTGCACCTCTTCGTCCTAACAAATGGTAAGAAAAACGTATATAGTTAGTAATTATACTTCATTTTAATATCATAATAACAATGTAATTTACTTTTCTATAACAACATATTATCAATTTACAGTACAAATAAAATTACATTTAGTGGCACAAAATTTTAGTGACACTTTTCTTATGTGCCACTGTAACATACTTTTAGTGACACTTTCTTCCCAAATATAAAAAATTTAAAAATATTTCATACCCCTCCTCCTTACATATAGCGGGAAAACGAGAAATATTATCACAAATCCCGCTTCAATTCGTAGTTTTAGAACAAGTCTTCTCTCCTCGCTTCTACCGTGAATCCCTAGATTCAAACCCTAATCAGCCTCACTCCCTTATTCTCACTGCATTACTGTTGTCGTCAATCCCTGGATTCAAAATCAATTGCAAACACCAGACTTCCAGATCGCTACTTTCACTTCACGAGGACGAGTTTACGACTTCACGCATTCGGCATTCGCAGTTGCCTTCTTCTCCTCCTGTGATGGGATACAGAAGTGACCCACCATCGCCTACTGTCGTCCATTGACCACCTGATCAGGCCGCACTACGAACACTTTCCGTCAACGCAGAAGTGAACCGCCTCCACCGCCACTTGGTAGTATTCTTTTCGATTTTAGTTCCTTCTTCTACTAATATTCGATTTATGCAATTCTAGTTTAGGGTTAATTGATTTGGTTGATTATTTTCCCTGGTTTAACGCTTTTTTATTGAATTAAGTGCTCACCATCATTGATTTTGTTTTTGACAGTAGCAACACTTTCCGTCGACGCAGAAGTAAACCACCACCACCGCCACTTGGTAGTATTTTTTTTTTCGTTTTTGGTTCCTTCTTCTACTGATTTTTGATTTATACAATTCTAGTTGAGGTTTAATTGATTTGGTTGATTATATCTTACTGATTTGACTATTTTTTGTTGAATTAAGTGCTCACCGTCATTTTGCTTAACAACATTGACATTCTTCTAGTTCTAGTTGCGGGTTAGTTGATGTTCACTGAATTTGGTGCTCACTGATTTTGATGCACATTGAATTCGTTTAATTCCGTATGTAGATCTTCACCAAAATGCTAGCACTCACTCAACATTCCCAATCTCAACTTCCAATTGAAACGAAAAACCAAGCACGCGTGTGGCTGTCCTTACGCTTATAGGAGTGCAGGTATGCCTCTTAATCTTGGAATTAACTTTGCATTTTAAACAAATGTTGGAATTTTATAATGCTCATTACAAGAAATTGGCTATGATTTTGAAACCTTATGAGTTCTATGCATTTGAGCACTTCGATGGTTGGATTAGAAATTTACACTCGAAGCTGCTTCCACGGTTTCCATAGAAAATTCATTCTTTTTGGCAATTTCTAATTTCATTAATGTTTTGTGATTAAGTCAATTTTGATTTTTAATTATCCACTATCACTTTGAATCACTTTCAAGATACGATGTATATTATTTGATCATAAAAGAAAGTTATCTTGTACTTTTGGCTAAGCTCACCACACTTTGTACTCTCTTATATCTAATAAAGTCTCCATTTATTTGATTGCTTATTCAAAGTTCACATGGATCGGGCCCTTGCTAGATTGGTATTCCATACTCTTTCAAGCTGTTTTGGGATGTATGGCTGCCACTTTTTTCAAGAATGGTGATGGTTAAATGTTGTGGATCGGGAGGTATGTACCGGTATACCAATTGAAATCTCTAAATTTTCCATGGTGTTTAATATTTCTTTTTTCCTTAAGATACTATGCTGATTACCTTGTAGGTTATACGGAATGAGGCATTGTTACTTCTCGCTTACTTGACCCGTGAAGCTGAGGTAATAGTTCGCCTTTTTACCTTCAACTTATTTATTCTATTATAGTTGGATTTTGTTTAAATTTAATTTTCTCATTTTTTATCTGATAATTTTCTTTCCACATTAACAATGAAGTTGATTAATAAGCTGCAAGATGGCACCATATTTGTCAAAAAAAGAAACGAAGAAACTCGACCCTTTTGAGTTCAAGACAGATGAACAAGAAGCAATTGATAGGTTTGAAAGAGCTGTAAGAGTGTAAGAGTGGGGATCTAGCATGATCAAAGGATGAACATAAAAATTGTATTTTATAAATGTTGAATATAATGTAATTTACTAGATTTGATTTATTTTGAACATATCAATGTACTTTTACTATATTTACGGTGCATTTAAATATAATATTTCTTTGGAATAATATATGGTTTGTGGGATATTCAGTGGTAGTGAAACAATATTTATTTTAGCAAATAAATAGTGTAATAATATATATTTTACCAATTAAACAATTGCATAACAATAGTGCCATTAAAACTTATAAGTGCTATAGAGGCATAATAAAAAGTGCCACTAAAACTCAATAAGGTTGCAGCGGCACAACCAAAAAGTGCCACTAAATGCCTTTAGGGGGCACCGCTTTTAGTGGCACTTTTTTTTGTACCGCTGATTACCTAGTAGGCTTTTAGTGGCACTTTTTCGATTTTTAGTGGCACTTTTTTATGCCACTAAATGTCATTTTATTTATAGTGTTAATACATCATAACAACATACAATCAATTTTGCATAATACCAACATACTTTACATTTACAATCAATAAGAGCAACATACTTTTTATCAATTAAAGCATTATACTTTACATTTACAATTCATAATAGCAATGTTCTAAAGAAACCCATAATAACAACATACTTTACATTTACAATCCATAAAAGAAACATACTTTTGATGGATCATAGCATTCCACTTTACATTCACAATCCATAATAGCAATGTACTAAAGTATTCATAGTAACAGCATACTCTAATTTTCAACTAATATAAACATACTTTAAGTTTCATCCATAATCGCATTGAGCTTTACATTTATTATCTGTAATAGCAACAAACTTTATTGTGAATCCATAATAACAACGTAGTTTACCTTATGACCCATAATAGCAACATACTTCAATTTTCAATCATAATGGCAACATACTTTAATTTTCATCCATAATAGCATTGTACTTTACCTTTATCTATCCATAATAGCAACAAACTATTTTCTCATCTTTAATAGCAATATACTTTGCCTTTACTATCCAGAATAGCAACATACTTTAATTTTCTTCCATAATAGCATTGTACTTTACCTTTACTATCTATAATAGAAAAAAAAAACTTTATTTTTCATCCATAATCACAACATACTTTATTCAACTATATAAAACACAATGTATTTAATCAATAATTGTACCTCCTATTGCGACTGTACATAGTCGAAGGAAAATCCAGACCCCAAAAAATATGCTCTGGTACCACAACCGGTATCTAAGTGTCCTATCCCATAAATAGCCCTTTCTCTCCCCTTCTTACCTTTGCAACTGGGCATGAGCCCACAAGTTAGGATCATCGACTACATCTTGAGACGGATCCTCTCCATACTTCTTTGCCAAGCATCACATATATGCATCCTATAATTTACCAAAAAAACACAATTGTCAATGTATGAAAAACCGAGACACTTAATAAATAAAAGTGATAAAGATAACTCACGAATGCTTCCTCAGCCGTCCGTGAGCAGAGCTACAAACCAGCATGCTCTCTTGTAAAATATATACTATTTGATTCTATAGTAAAATGTGTTTCCATATACACATTCAACCATCTATGTGCTCTACCCAGCCTCACTGCCCACATAAACGGCAAAGTATAATTTTAGTTACTGTTAAAATAAAATAGATTACTAAATGAAAAAGTATGATTACATACCAATCTACAACGATACTCGAAGTATCTGATGATCCTGCTCGTATGTCTAGATGCCATCCCTGAACTATCACGGGTATTGTTGTTCTTCGTCCCACTGGCAGACTACTTCTTCCAGGCATCTATGTCCCAATAATATAAAAAGAAACAAAACATGTATATTAATATAACATTGAATAAAATTAAAAAGGACAAACAATAATGTGTGACAGCTCGACCGACTTTTTTTGCATGTGTTGCTGCTGCTTTCCTAGCATCCGACATCCTGTCTCTATACTGTATCCTCTGATGGTATTATGAAACCTTCGTTTATGCTCTCTTCCTCATGAGGATGCCACCGGTACAGAGTCTATAAAAATAACAAGTAAAGTTAAAATTGTAAACTAAAAACGAATAAGCATAACATATACAAATAAAATTTTAATATATTAACAGGAAACAATAAAACATACGTCTGACAGTGGTGTCTGAGATACGATGAAACGCAGGGAATGGCTCATCTAAGCACTGCTAAAATATATCGATGATCCCTGATGGACAGAATGTCTTCCAAACATACAATATCAAAATAGATATAGAACTATAATCATAAAATCAATTATTATTAATTCAAATAATAAAAATACTAACACTTCACCATCTCGGCAAATAAAAGGCAACGACAGCTCCTGAGAATCTCCGGAACTAGAGTCGAGACCACCAAACATACCTCTGGCGACCAAATGGTGCGGCGCCGCCACTGACGTTTGCCTTATCATGTCAGCGTTCTACTCCTCACCCGAGTAATCATCATCTAGGTGCTCCCTGTCACGACCTCCGATAATCCCAAAATTGTGTGGGGAATATGTTGAAACAGCGTAGGCATATTTGTTAGGGATCAGTTATGCATGTTTGATGATCAACGATACCTCTACTATTAGAGCTCGTAAGTCTGGAACCAATCGCCCTGCTCAATGGTTTGACGGTAGGGGTGGCAAATTGTACTACCGTTTCATATTTTTAGCTAACATGACACGACATGAATTACTTTAACTAACCCGAACACCACACGACACGATGTCGTGTTAGTTGTCGTTGACACAAACACAAAACACACGACAGAAGTTAACAAAAAAACCATTTCCATAATGTCATCCATAAGTTCACAAAAAGTATAATTTAAACACGATAAACACGAATTTAATGACAAAAAAATAACATAAAACGACATAAAATAAGGCTAAATGTCTTCAAACTTGTGACTTCATCGCTTCATGTGTAACGTTTCCCTTGCTATCAAATACATCGTGTTATATTTCATGTTATTATTGTTTCGAATTTCAGACACGAACACGACACGACACGACGTCGTGTTTCTTTTACACAACACGAACACGAATTCGATTTTTGATTTCGTCCCAATTTCATTTCGTGTCGTGTATTTTTGTCGTGTCGTGTCGACTTTTGCCACCCATATGTGACCGTGGTGTGAAAGCATAAAGTTGTACTTAAATAAGGCGAAGGTGTGGGACTGTGTCGAGAAGGATCATTCGTGCTCCTCCGTGAGTACCACCTGGAGTGGGAACGATACTACAGTTTCCATCTGGCATGCTACAATTAATAGAACAAAAATGGTCAGATATATGATAATATTTTGATAAGCTCCGTAAAAAAATAATTTACACTACACATACCATATCATAAATCACAAATAATTTAAATATATAAAAAATGTTTAAAACACCAACGAGATGTTTGAACCAACATCATTACAATAGCAAAGCAAAATTTATAGTGCACAACAAAAAGCAATACTCCTAACATCTATCTTCATCACTGTCATCATCAAATTCTTCTTCAGAATAAATAAGTTCGTGTTCATCATCATTTGTATCATCTTCGTCTTCAAATTCTTATTCTACATGCTCCTCATTTCTAGAACCCTCACTCTCCTCATTAGATACTTTCTCATAGGTACTTGCAAGGTTCTAAATGGCACGAGGCGTGACGTGGCGGCAATGTCAAGCGTCAAGTTTTACGAGCCTTCGCGAGCCATGACGTTTTCCATGGCGTGATGTAAGGTGGTAATTCTATATGAATGTATAATTATTATTATATGTAAATATAGATTTATATCACACATATCATGTTTTTAGAGGTGCTTTATCAATAACTAATAACCAAAAGTTAACTAAAACTCAAATGTTTTATGTCCAATCAAGAAATGCAAGAAAAAGAAGAAAAAACTGGCCACAAATAGTAAAAACTCGCGCTTTGGCACGCCATTGCTCGCCTTATCCCACGTCATGCCTAGCAGCACCGCCATGAGGGTTTTCGGGACGGCAGAGTCGCGTCTCACGCCATGGCACCCCTTGACGCACGCCATGGCACTCCTTTTAGAACACTGGGTATTTGTATATAAGGCTAGACACAGCCAGAACGAGTTACTGTATGAGGCGGCTCAAACCGCTCGTCAATCTATAGATTCCATCTGTTTCCATTTCAACTTCTATGACTTCAAATATCCCTCTTGGTTTTGTCTTGAAAATTGTCCATTTATCTTTCATCTCCTTTGTCTTTACACGGTACGGTGTGTAAAAGACATGTTTTGCTTGTGATGCCAAAAAAGGGTCGTTTATTTTGTGTCAGGACTTGTCTTTGACATCAACGAACCCATTTTGGTTGACTACTACACCATCATTGTTTCCAAACCAATTGCATCTAAACAGTACAACAATTGAGTGAACGCGGCCTTGATACTCAATCTTTAGGATCTCGTCCAATAAGTTGTAGTAATCAGACTTCGACATTATACATCTCTCCCCTCACACATCATCCATAGTTATGCATATTGCGTCCCTTACCATATTGATGTGTGTGGAACTTATAACCATTTCAAAGTATTCGTTATAAGACTGAGCATATTGTGATAATTTCCTTGCTAAAACTTCTAATTGTTTAGCACTTCCATCATATGAGTGAGCATTACCTACATTGAAGAACATACACGCATTGCGTTGGTTAACGATGTACAAATATTTGGGGGCTATGCATTGCATTGTGCCCATACCATGTAGCAAAATACTTATCTCTGAAACCTGAACCGAATCGTCCGGATACATTTAGCGGATACTCCTTCAAAATCAAGGATGTAAGAGGTACACCCCCCAAAGTTTAGTAAAAGGCAAGTGAGCGCTTTGTGAAGGTCTTCATGACTCAAGCATATATGTTCCCATCCTTTTCATATACTCTTCTTAATGGCAAGAGAAACATGCTTATCGGAGATTCTCCACTCGAAGAGATGTGATGTTGTTGTGTAAAATTTCGTGGCTCTTGGTTGTGGCATCTCTCAATCGTTGTCTCAAAATATAATGAACAATAGGTAGCGAGTTCATTCACTCGATGTTTATTGAAGATTGAACCCTCAACCCTTTCTTTGTTCCTAATTCTTCTTTTATTAACCTAAGCTTCAAACATTTACAAAGAATCAAGAATATGTCACGAATACTGAAAAGAGCTTTGAAAGGGTTTGACATATAATATTACTACTTTGTTATTTCCTCTGTACTAATACATCAATTTATAATGTATCGGACCACCAACAATAGCTTCATCATCTAAATGTATCACAACGTGTTCCATGGAATCAAAAAAACCGGGAAGGAATATTTACTCCAACTTGTAGACGATTTGAATGATAATACATCTCATGTTATACAAGTCATGCATATGTAAAGTTTAGAGCATAATACTAAAAAACATGTTATCTCTATTAAGGTCTCGTATATCTCTATTGGAACAAATCCTCTTAGAAAGTGGAAGCAACCGTTGTATAAAAATGTGTCAGTCGTGGTGTTTGAAACCATAAAAACTACCATTTACGATTTTTATATAGTTCCCTATATTCGATGCATACCCCTCAGGAAATTTGATATTTTTCAACCAAATACATACTTTTTATAGTCGTCCCTTTTCAAAGTGTAATCTACAGGCTTTTTCCAAGGCTTTCTACATATAATTGTCCCGAACGAGGTTGAAAATAGGTCTGTCACATAGAAACTCAATATCATATATTGACTTTAAGTTGTCTTTTAATTTCGGGTTCCCAGAAAAGTGTGAAAAAATTATTTAAACACATTCTTTTCGATATGCATCACATCAATGTTGTGTCGGATCAACACCTGACGCCAATATAGAAGGTCCCATAAGTTGCTTTTTTACCCAGTTATGTGTAATACCAAAACCATCTTATTTTACATAATTTGGACCAAAATGAGCACCATAGTAAACAGTGTTTAAATGTTGGGTAGCTAACAAGTACTACGCGCCTCAATGACTTGTATTTTAGCAAATTATATATCACGCTAGAAAACGTGTCGTCTATGTAGATGTTTTTTATGAAAGTCAAACCAACATGGTTTCCTTCTTTTGGTAAAGCGAAATGATCTTGAGGTATCCAAACAAAACCCCCTAATATTTATCGCACGCCCTCTCCATTGACTGTCAATGTCTTTAAAGAGAAAACACCAAAGACACGGGTTCCACCATCTGCTAATCATGATTCTACATTGCAACACCACAACATAAATGATGTGGCCACAACAATTACTGTCCTATATTTTAGATGTTGTAAATAAGCTCCCTATGAAGGTTGACCCAACAGTGGAATCATTATCTACTAAGTTCTACAGAATGAGTTTAGGCTAGCAAGAAAGTTTAGTCTTCAATGTCAGTGACAACATCAACTTTAACACCACCACTAGTGCCGACAACCATTGATGATACAATGTTGGAAATACTCCAATTTCTCAATTCTATTGACTTCACAACTCTCTATAAATATTTCCAAGGTATCAAAACCACCTTGGCAACTATAAATGATCAAGAACGTCTCTATTTCCCTCAGGTCACTCGTATGTCCCAATTTATCCCAAATCTTCAATAACAACTTGTTAAAATAGTGTACAATGTTATCAACTAGTGGTAATATTTCTAATAATAGCAGGGTCCTTCTCGGTTGCCCTCATGACCCAGAAAAACAAACAGAGTCGGAAATAAAGAAATGATGATTAGTTTATTAATTTATTGAGAAATAAATTAATTAGAAACTAGATCAGTAAATTAATTGATAAATTAATTTAGAATCAATTAAAGGGACTGGATTGTAATTGATTAAATGTTTAATCAATGGAAACAAGTGGGGGTGCGGCCGCTAAAAGGCTCCTAAGTTTGAAACCCTAGGAGCATTGCAGTATAAATAGAGGCATTGGGGTTCAACCCTAAGGCATCCCAAGCCTTAATCTGCGCCGCCAACTCCTCCCTCCCCTCTCATTTCTGCCATTTTCAATCCCTCTCTAGGGTTTTGATCTTTGCATCCTCTTCCCAAGTGAAATACTGATCTGTCTGGTTTTCTGGAGATTCTGGGTGTGAATCACTAGAGGGATTCTACTTTGGATTCTGATCATCCCTTGCAATTGTGGCCTTGACCAGAAACCAAAGAAGGAGACTTGCTGAGGTATATTCTGTTTAAGTTTTTGAAGTAGCTATAACTGATATGAACTGCATGATTCTAGACAATGTTCATAGACAATCTGTGATTTGATCTTGTTTGTCTTCCACTTCATACGTTTATGTGTTTATATGATCGAATCCCAACACAACTGACTATTGCTAATTCGTTAGTGAAAGAGACAAACAAGACATTTAGAACACTACCATAAAAGTAGGTATTCGCCATTAATCAAATTTCAAACCATCTCAGGTCAATCTCAAACTTATTGGTTGCTCTTCAAGGTGTACAATTCCATCCTCTTTTTGCAGCTACCATTTCTCAGCATTAGACTCTTGTTGCTCAGTTGCAACCTTTTATAACTTTTGACATTGCTCCTACCCAACTTCAGCTCCACCTTACAGTCCTTCAATCGTGGTTCCTTCTTCCTTTGATCGATCCTTGTAATTTTTAAAGCTGATAATTTCAAAAAGGGGAGAAATATCTAGGGGCAGTCTAAATCTCAGGGGGGAACAAGAATCAGATGAAGAAGAAGGATTTGTTAATGTGTCCTCTTAGAGACAAGTCCCTGAATATAGTTCTCATTTCTATTTTGTTTCTAGAAGAATCAGTCTCAGACTAAAATCCGAGTAATTTAATGATCAAGTTGTCATCAGCTCTACCATTAAGAAAAATGACATGCATCAACTCAGCTTGAGTTGACCATTGCAAAGAAATAAAAGAAAACACTCTAAATGTACAACAAATTTATGACTGTACTGGAATATCAGTTGAATAAGCCACGAAAAATTTCCTATGGGATATAACGAAGTTGTTCTCGAGAGAAAGAATTATGAGAAACAGGAAAAGTTGTCCTTGAGAGTTCTGGCTAGAAAATGTGCAAAATCGATTAAAGTTGCAGTAGAAGAATAAAGGGCCATTTAAGAAGATATTGAATGATCCTTGAATAGGAGAAGTAATTTGGAAGAATTAAATAGAGCCAACTAATCTCAAGAAAGTTGAAGGTGTAGGTTCAAAAAGAATTCGTGTCAATGAAATTGAAAAAGTCGGACTCACAAAGCCAAAGAGTCTAAAAATCGTAAGTATTCACATCATTAGGAAAGATATTCATGATATCTTTCCTAAAGAGACTCTTGTGGCAAATCTAATGAAATATGGCCATATAGAATAGATAGAGATGTTTGTTGTGACCGAGGGATTCAAGGGCATTTTGTATCTTGAGTCGAGAATGGTATTGATGTCTATGATTGAGAAAGTTCAGAAGTCAGAGTCTGTACCTACTGAACAAAAACAATTACGGGTAACTGATGTCTATGATTGAGAAAGTTTAGAAGCTGGAATTGGTACCTGTTAAACAAAAACAATATATATTCTTGTCGGGTCGGGTCGGGTTGGGGCGAGGGAACCCAAACCCAACCTGATACCTGACGTTATAAATGTTAATCACTGCTAGATATTCGGGACTTATGTATGTGGAATGTTTGTTGTATTATACACATTTTTAAGATTTATGTGTATTATGTATGTGGAATGTGTATTAAACAATATTTAGAGTTATGGTTTTTATATTTTTGGTTAAACTTATAAGACTAAACTTTGTATTTATTTATATTTTTTGGATTTTTTCTACATTCTATATAGAAAAATCTTACGGTTTTAAATTTTTTGCTATTTTTTTCAAAAACTATCATTAGAATAATGATGGGAAACTGTCATTTATTTTGGGCATAAATTTGTTGGAACTCTGCCACTAAAGATAGTCCAACTGAAATCGGTCACAAACCAAATGTGTGGGCAATCCGTAGCAAATATCACAAAGATTGTCACAAAAAACTCTATCGAAAATCCATTAGAACCAATTCTATGGAAATCCGTCACAAACCACTTTGTCTAAAATTTGTAGGAAATTGCCCAAAACCTGCCACTAAATAGCCTGTTGCAAATCCGTCACAAGCCAATTCACAAAAACTAGTACTTTGCAAATATATCGGTAATTACCCATCGAATAATTTGTCCTAAACTGTCATAAATTCCGTTAAAATTTGTTACCCATGTTTTTTCGGACGAATTTTCATTTGTCGGGATTCTGTCGCTATATTTGAGGGACGGCGACGGATTTGACCATAGAATTAATACAGGGTTTTCTAGTGGTGATTAACATGATTATAACATGATAATTAGTTTGGAGATCGGACGATGTTTGATGTATCAGATCCGATAGAAATTGTAAATGATATATTAGATGGTCATCGCTTCAAATGTCTGGAAATTCTTACCTTTTAAAAAGTGACATACAAAAAATTTACTTCTCAATCACTTAACGAGAAAGTAGATTCCAAGTCCAAAAAATTAATCGTAGTGGATACATATCATAATATCATATTGTGATTAGCTTTGTATAAAAAAACATACGAAAACTTCTAACAATAATCTATATATACGTGTAAAAGTTGATATTATGAAACCACCAAATCTCACCACAAACAGAATTATAACACGTGCATACAAAATTTCAAACTGTAAGAAAAATAGGATAGCTATAAGGGTCCTGGGTCCGTGGTCAATAATGACGAGCCCATTGATGAAAGTCTCATGTCAACACAGATGGGCTGGGAAAACAATAAGCACGGATTCTTAGAGATGGCGTATTCTCGAGGTGCATAAAAGGATCAAATGGTTTCGTCCGATTTTTTTTTAAATGAAATTGAGTTCTAGACAGGTTTTTTTTTTTTTTTTTTTTTTAAATTGGTTCGGTTCGATTAACCTATTAAAAAACCGGTTCGGTTTAGAGTAAAAACATATTTGAAACCGGTCATTAAAAAACCGGCAGGGGCGGAGGCAATATATAGCAAGGTGGGTCCTAGGACCCAACTAATTTTTTAAATTTATTTAAATTTTGTATAGAAAAAAAAAATTAGGACCTACCTAAGAAATGTTTTAGGACCTACCTTAGTGCTGAATTTTGCAATTTTTTCGATTTCATTTGATTAGTGAACCATGTGATATTTTATTCTAGATTCGCCACTGAAAACCGGTTAATAAAAACCCGGTCTCGATTTTTTTTTTCGATTTAAAAAAAAAAACGGCTCTTCGTGTGCACCCTCTAGCGTATTCACGACATATTGCAAACCTAATCCATTAATGACCCACTTTTGCACGTTATAAACGTTAATTAATGCTGTATATCCGGGACTTCAACTTGCCTGATACGAAGCATGGAACCGACCCATACATCCTAACAGTGCATGTGCATGTACTCACGACACAGCTGTCACTTTCCCGCAAGCAGCAAATGCGCGATAGTTTATTGAGTTTGATAAGCCCTTGTTGACCGCAAGTACCGGAAATCAAATAATTATCTCTTCTATCGACGAGTAAATATGATGGATGATTTGTCTTTACATTCAAATTTTATTTTATTTTAATATTTTTCTTTTGTTACTGACTTGTTATTAATTCTGAGTTTAAATTTGAATTTTTGGAAGTTAACCAACAGTTTATCGCCAATGTGACGATTTTCTTTAACTTGATTTTCTATAAAAATCCAAGGGTTTACAACCCAATTTCTAATTTACCTAATATTTTTTCTTTGTTAATTATTTGTCACTGAATACATATTTTTGTTAATGATTTTCTCAAGACTACCAGCAATTTCCACAATTTCAACAACGTCTCGTCCAACGAAGCTCTCACAATGTTACGTCCCAGACACATCTCATTTTCGTAACAAAGGAGACGACGAATATATTTAATTAAATTAAAAAGCATTTGAAGGTGATTGCAATGTTACATGATCTATATTGACACGTATATGTAATTAAGGTAAAAAGTTAAGAGGTTTACGTATAATAATATAAATAATCTAGGCCGGTCACTTAACGCATGTATATAAAATAATTTGTTCATTAATTTATTTGAATTTATTTTGCATTGGCTATATATGGTTCAATATATTTACCTTTGAGAAACTTGAACTTTTCAACTTCACTATTTGAATGGTCATTTTGATACTATATATCCAAAAACCACATTAGAAATACGCATATTTTTCTTGGTATTTTAGATGCAAGTAATACAGCCACCTTTATTTGTATTATCAAAAGTGATTATATAAATGCATGTGGTCATCGTTTATATGTGATTAAATAAATGCAAATGTTTAAAGTTTTTTATTTAGAAGTGATTGAAAAAAAACTCTACGTAATTATATGCGACTATCTATGTGTTTGTTTTTTTTACCTTTATTTGTATTATCAAAAGTGATTATATAAATGCATGTGGTCATCATTTATATGTGATTAAATAAATGCCAATGATTATAGTTTTTTATTTAGAAGTGACTGAAAAAAACTCTACCTAATTAGTCGCGTCTATCTATGTGTGTGTGTTTTTTTTTTTTTTTTTTTTTTTTTTTTGGAATAATGACTTATATACAGTGTAACAAACTTTAAAATTGTTCATATTTGGTCACAATGATAAAATGATATTCTCAAATCTTCTCCCTTAGCGTTCCTCCTTTAATCCCAAGTTACAAAGCTTCAATATCTCGTCTCTTACCCTCCATTGAAGCAAAGAATGCCCAAAACGGGGCCAAATGACCTACTTAAGGTTTAAAAGTCATTATGTCCATTGTCCAAACAGTTGGTCGTGTCGCTATCTAGGCGTCGTGCGGCTAAAATGTCACCGTCACGGCGCTACTTAATCTCATTGTGTCGCTACCGTAACTTTTCCCCATGGACATTCTATTTGAGTAAAATTCAAAGAAATGACAATCTATTATAGTTGCGTCGCGACCATACACCCGTCGCGATGCTAAGTGCGTTATTGGCCTTAGCTTACACCAATTTTCCATTTTTACCGCTATTTAATCAGCTCACCTTACCAAGCAGTCTAACTCATCTCAATAATTCATATGGAAGGGATGTACCAACATTATATCACCTACAAATCTTACCATATAATAATATTTAATTGACCAAAATACCCATCTTTACGGAACAGGTGTTACAAGCTCCCCCCCCCCCCCCTTCAAAAGATTGCGTCATCGGAATCTCTTAAGAGGATGAAGGGATTACGCCTTTAATTTATCTACAACATATACACCATCCTTCAGAACTCGATTCTTATGACTCATTAGGAATTAAGTCCTATTTGAAATTTCAAGTTTTGGCTATAATATCGTTCGTCATGACATTTTTCATTCATTGGTAGTTATTAGTTTGATTGATAATGAAAATGGTCTCGTCAATCACAGCCAATAATCACGTTTGTACTCATTCAACTCAATCCCATTAACCATACGTAACAACTTATATTATATATTAACCATACGTAACAACTTCATTGGTAGTTATTAGTTTGATTGATAATGAAAATGGTCTCGTCAATCACAGCCAATAATCACGTTTGTACTCATTCAACTCAATCCCATTAACCATACGTAACAACTTATATTATATATTAACCATACGTAACAACTTATATTGTTGATATCGGATCATATCTTGTGACGTTATTATGTAATATATAATATAGAGTAAATTACAATAATGGTCCCTGTGGTTGGCAGGAACTTGCAAGAATGATCAAACTTTTTAAAAAGTCACCATAATGGTCCTCATGGTAAGATTTTACTTTCAATAATGGTCCAATGGCCAGTAAAAAGACTAAAATACCATGAATATTTTCTTTTTCATTTTTGTTTAATTGTTTTATTTATTTGATGATTGAAAAAAGAAAAATTACACCCCCTCCCCCCCTCCCCGCTCTTCACTCTCACTCTCCAAAAAACCCCCAATCCCCAAAAGATGGCGGTAAAACCAGTTTATAGGATTCTGAATCTGCGTTTGATTTTGTCATCTTCACCATTTTGATTGCGATAACAAGGGATGAGTTGATTCGAGGCTGGCTCGCCGTTTTAGGAGGAATTGGAGTTCTGCATACGGCACATGTTCGCTTCCCTTGACTGATCTATTTCTCGAAGCACTTCAGACACAAGTTGTAACCACAGGGAGTCTGTAACATGAACAGAGACGCTTTAAGTTGTGCTACCCAATGATAAGTAACTTGTTTAGAGATTTTCCATAACGTCGTCATTGAAACTTGTTTTGAGGTTTAAACGGTCGGGACACTCCCATTGCGTAGCATCGGCTAGGGTTTGAGGACGAGCAGAAAGACAGTCAAGATGCCAGGGGGTGATGCAGGTCTTGCAGGTGATCTTCTCTTCTTCCGGTGGATTGATTTTGCAGATCATGCAGCGGCCATCTCCGTCGCAGGGAAGTTCGCTATCATGCGCCATGGATGGAATAATTGGAGGGAGATTGAGCATGTATATGGAGTAAAATCAGTAGGTATATGCAGACTCAGTATTGTTAAAGTGTTTTGCTAAGTCATAATATCGTGCTTGTAGAATCCTGTAAACTAGTCTTACCGCCATCTTTTGGGATCGGGGGTTATTTTTTAGAGAGAGTGAGTGAGTGAGTGTGTGTGTGTGTGTGTGTGTGTGTGACGAGTGGGTAGGGGGAAGGGGTGTAATCTTTCTTTTTTTTAATCATCAAATAAGTAAAACAATGAAAGAAAAATAAAAAAGAAAATATAAAGGGTATTTTAGTCTTTTACTGGCCTTTGGACCATTATTGAAAGTAAAATCTTACCATGAGGACCACTATGGTGACTTTTTAAAAAGTTGGATCATTCTTGCAAGCTCATGCCAACCACAGGGACCATTATTGTAATTTACTCTATATTATATATTACATAATAACGTCACAAGATATGATCCGATATCAACAACATCTTAGTTGATAACTACCGACAAACGTCAGTAACACTACATCAGATCTTTCCCCCGTTTCCTTCTCGGGCAGTCTCTATAGAGATGACCACTTTCCCTATATTTAAAACACCTTAGTTTTTCTTGTTGCAATCTTTCACTACATGGCCAAAATTGTCACGTTGAAAACACTCGAGGGATTGGGAGATAATATCACGCTTCCTCGAATGTTTGACCATTGTTTTCCCTCGTCTTCCGACTCCTCGAAACCTTCCTCTCGAACTCGTTTTGATTGAGATTCGCATTTCTCAATCTTTTTATTGGCGTTCTAGCTCTTTTTCTCGTTCTTTTGCAACCTCGACTACTTGTCGGAAAGTAGTAAATTATGAAGATCACACAAATTCTCGAATTAAGGTTTTCAAACCCAATAAATAACGGTCGATCTTCCGTGCATCGGTACCAACCCGATGTCCCGCAAATCGTGTATTTCCCAAAAATGTCACCGTGTACTCTTGCACCGACTTTCCACCATGTTCCAAATGCATAAACTCATGCTTTAGTTGTCGTATTGCGGCATGGAACAGTACTCCTCGCTAAACTTCGCCTTTAATTGTTCCTACGAAAGCGTACGCACCGGTGCATCCCCAAGAGTACTACTCGTCATTTCCTGCCAAAAGCGGGCTACTCCGTGAAACAAGTTGGTGGCATACACTACCTTATCCTCTTCAACACATTTACTCGTCCTAAATATCTTTTCTATATGAGCTGTCCACCCCCGAAAACTCAATGGGTTTGCAGTTAAGAAACTCTTTATAAGTGCAGCAGCCCCTTTTATTAATATCCGTATTGCCTTCAATCACCAAATTAAACGAAGGTCGGTCATATATCTCTTTCAATGTTGCCTCAGCCTGTGGTTTGACAATAGTAGGAAGTATCTCCCGTACTGCTCTCATTACCTCAACTGTAATCATATATTCATATCTCGCATATCTAGCAGTTGTTCCGGAAACTTCTCATTGTTCGGCTAATGCACCGAACCCTGAGACCTAGCTCGACCTCCCTGCGAGCCACCCCTCCCCGGTCACTTCGGGGATTCAACATCTTCTAAATAAGAAGATAAAATATCAACTCGTTTTTAATTACATCAAGCATTCACCAAATATAGTTAACAAGTATCGTTATGTAACTGTATTAATATATACTAATTCCATGCATTGCATTCATATAACAAACCACGTAAGTTAGCATTAATTATACTAACTTAGTGACAACACTCTATGGTTTAAGTATACTAACATATTCTCTATGCCTAATTTACTTAAACCACGGCTCTGACACCAACTTGACACGCCCCAAATTCGACACCGAGTATACCCTAAAATTTCAACATATTTTATAAAATTTACAACATTTGTATACTCGTCTCTTGAAACTACAAGAAGTTATCATCATAAATCGCTTTACGACTTGAGTCAGGCGCTACGTCACTCTAACCTGCAACACACCACAACAAACATATGTAAGCTATAAAGCTTAGTGAATAATAATACAATATCATACAATAACTCGCTACAACATATCAACACCACACAGCCTTCATGTATGCCTTCCACATGTATATAATACTCGTTTACTACTCTAAGCTCAACTACACTCTTCTAGTGTGATTACAAGGTACTCGTTATGTAACCACATTGTCATTCTTAACACATTGTCACATGGTGCTCGTTATATGACTACATCGACACCTACCATGTGGCATACAATGTACTCGTTATGCATACACATTATCATACTCAACACATAGTCACAATATAACGACCCAAAAATATGTCTAAATGGAAAGTAAGAAGTAAATGAATAATTAGTAAGTAATTAATCATATTTTGAGCAAAAGGGTATTTTGGTAATTTTCAATTACTATTATAAAATGAAAAGAATTATATTTTCATTAAGGATGAAGTATATGAACTACATTATAGTAATAAGTATGAAGTATGAAAATTGAAAAGAAAAAAATGAGTGAAAAGTATAAAATGACAAAGAAGGGTATTTTCATCATTTTGAAGTATTTAACCTAATGATGAGATTTTTGTGTGTTAAAACATTCCTAATATGTGATATAAGTTTATAAGTGAGGTAAAACTCAAAGACTTAAAAGTTCCAAGAAATAAAGAGAGTTTTGTGCATAAAGTGAAGATTAGTAAAGTAGAAGGACCAAATGGTCATTATTGCAAAGTATGGAAGTATAAAAAGGAGGAAATCTCCCATTCTCCTTTATTAAGCACGTAAATAACTTCAGAGGAAAGAAACTCAGCCAAACTCTCGAATATTATGGAGAAATTGAAGCAAGAATCGAAGAAACAAGCTTGGAATCGTGATTTCCAAGCATTTACAAGGTAAGAAATCATATTTTCCAAGCTAGGTAACTTATTTTTTCGTTGGTTAGATGTTGGAATTTGAAATTGAATTGTGGGATGAGGTGAATCCTATGATTCCAACCTTTAGACCATGTTTGAATCATCATTGGAACTCAATTCCACCTTTGGAAACGAGTAGAAGCAAAAGAATTGGCAAATGTGCTCATGAACCCTAGAATTCGGGTTTATGAGGATTGGTTTGATTCTAATGTTTATGGAGTAATAAGTGTTGTATAAGAGGTTTAGAAATGTTCTAAATACCATGTTTTAACCTTCAATTGAATGGGTTTTGAGCTGGAACCAAACAGATCAAAGATTAGAAATTGTGCAGGAAATTGGAATTGGGGTCTGCAGCGTCACACGCCCCCGTGTGATCCTGACACGGGGACGTGTAGATTTGGACAGTCAAGAAAAAAGTGGGTCTGTAAGTTCTACACGACCCGTGTGATCCTGACACGCCCCGTGTGAAATCCGACAGTAAGGTCTGGAAGTCCAACACGACCCATGTGATTTCTACACGACCCGTGTGACCTGGACTTGTATAATTCACTTACATTATGACCTTAATTGAGTAGTTTGATCCCCTAATCTTTAGTATATGTATAATAGAGTGTGGAAACATGAAAATGAGTATAATAGGACATGGGTTAAGTAGTCTTTACATATCGTTAAGACTTAACATGTTTTAATAAGAATGTTAATGAACTCCTTAGGTAATTAAGGAGTAAAAAATTCATGGAATGGAAGGGACAAGGAAACGGAGTAACCATAGTTAGACTTCTCTAACTAGCCACGGTGAGTACATGTAACTTTTATCCACTTTGAGATACATGGCAAATATTATGAAATATTTATGTATTTTTCTACATGAAGATATGAATATGTGTTAATACTTATGTTATATTGATAAGTATTATATGGGATAATGATGTGGGTGTTCTAATGAGAATACCATATTATGAATAGTATATGAATGATAAGTAAGATATAAGTAATGATATAAGAATTGGTATTTGGCTTATAGCCTTAAAAATACATAGAAGTAATGATGATATGGTAGAAAGAGTATATGTAAAAGTGCAACAATGTTATGAAAGACAATAAGTTATATGGGGATATAATTCTCCATGAATAATGAATAATGTAGTAAAGTATAAGTGTTGGCACATAGCCTTAAAAAGGTATATAAAGCGATATAGATGAAAAAGTAAAGTATTGGGAGACATAACTCCCCATAAATAATGAGTAATATGGTAAAGTATATGTTGTCATATAGTCTTAAAAGTAATATGGATGATATAGATGAAGAAGTAAAGTATTGGGAAACATAATTCTTCATAAATAATGAGTAATGTGGGAAAGTATATGTGTTGGCCTATAGCATTAAAAAGGTAGTAAAAGTGATGTAGATGAAGAAGTAAAGTATTGGGAGACATAATTCCAATTACCAAATGAGATGTAATGAATTAGTGTAATTGAGGACGTAACTCCTCAGATAAGGGTATAAAGAAATAAAGTGATTGTATTGATTGTGTATGTATACATATATACATATATATCTTAAAGTATTTGGCATATAATGTAGAACATGAAGATAGTATATGCATGCAAAGAATGAATGAAAGTTGGGTGGAATGTATTAACATGTAATACAATAGTTATGAGATTAACGTATTAAAGGTGAATTGTGTAAATAGTATGTATAGACTATTTATGTAATTGCAGCGCTACAAGTTATGAAAGTTGAGTCCGTTAGTTAAAGAAGAAAGTAAAAGTAATGTAGTTCGAACCAGGATCTTACCCGTGAGAAGGGGGATCGATCCGAATCTTACCCGTTTGAAGGGGGATTAACCAGGACTCTACCCGTTTGAAGGGGGGTCAGCAAACACTACTGAGATGCTATTTCCCTTCGCGAAGTAGTTGTTTTTAGCACGCCCTTATGGTTAGATTTGTTCTATACCATGAAGGGAGATGAAACTAGCATGCCCTTATGGTTGGTTGTTCTATGCCATGAAGGGAGATGATAGTAGCACGCCCTTAAGGATATATATGTTCTATTCCTTGAAGGGAGGGGGAACTGAGCACACATTAATGGGTATATTGGTTTCATTCTGAGGAGTGAAAAGAATATGGGGTTGTCTATATATAAACAGGAATCAAAAGAATCTCATGATTCAGAATGGTTTAAGTTTATTTATATATGTGATGATACTCAGTTATATGAGTTGTGTTGTATGTGTGAAAATATATGCCTGTTTAAAGAAGTCAATCATGTGACTTAAGAGACAATGTATGATGTACAAGTATATAAATGTTATCTATATGTGAAAGTTATGAGTATAAGTAGTTACAGAAACAATATAAAGATTAAAGGAGTAAGAATTACTTACGTAGTATATGTGGCAAGGATTATGTATTCAATCAGTATATAAGGAGTCAATGATGTATATGTTTTGTTGACAAGTAAAGTATGATATACAATATGTATGATTATTGTAAAATGGATTCTTAGTAGAAGCAAGGTTGTGGAGTTATTTTCCACATCTTGGTGTGTAAAGGAGAGAGTAATTGAAGATAAGTAAATGTTAATATGTTAATGAGGTCTTACAAGTAAACGGTATTCAAATGAGTATTTGTATAAATATATTGCTAGTCTAAACTCATGTAACTCACAAGACTTTATAGTCTTATGTATATATGTTTATGCTGTGTATTTCAGGTATACAAGGATTAAAGAAAATGAAGTAGTGAAGTAACTTTAGAATATAATGTGTTTGTATTTAATCATTATGTTATGTATGAGTTCTGATTCACTGCTATGGTTGTATTGATATTCAGTTTGTGATTATCCGGATTTTATTACATGTGATAATTTAAAAAAAATCATGGGTGTCTCACACAAGGTACTCGTTATGTAACTATGTCAACACCCACCATATGGCATGTAAGGTACTCGTTATGCATCCACATCATTCCTAAACTAACTCGCCGCATATGGTCACAAAGTTCTCGTCTCGTTACCATATACAACCTATACTCACCGACACTCGTTTCTAACATTCACTATTCCTAGAACATTATGTAATTCACTACGTTTACTCATTGGTGGGGTTCATCATATAAGGATATTAACATAATTCCCTCGTTATACATTATATCCTAATTAACACCACCATCACATATATACACATATATATATATATATATATATATATCAACTTAATATTCACCAATATGGATTTTATATTCAATTATCAAAATACTCATATAGAGTATAAAATGCACCATATCACAGCCAGAATATGATGTAAAGCTACTCACCTCGATTAGCTAATTGTAACATCTCCTGATCGTTAACGTGTCCCTCATTTCTGCAATTCTAGCTACTGCCAATCATCATAATTAACATGTCTTAATTACTATGATAAACACCACATTCTGTTGAAGATAATTTTGTGATGAAGTGTGATCAACCATCCGAAGGTCTTTACATGCGAAGCTCGAGTTTTGTACCTGAAGATCCAAAGGCTGTACTTTGGAGGATCCGAAGGTTTTTGTGTAACAAACCATATCCTGAGAGCACGTTGGATGTCAGACACGCCTACAACAATGCTGCTCTCCTATTGGCTAATAGTGATACGTAATCTGCTAGAATATTCCTTGTACTATTAGTCAGATATTTTGTATTATGGTATCCTTGATCACGTATAAATATCAAGGATACCTCACTGGGCCGGGTATGCATCATATTCACCATCATTGTAAAAGCCTAAAGTTAAATCAAAGCATTCGGCACCCTGTTTCCTCAATTCATTTTGTTCTTATTTGTTCTTGTGTGTGTTGAATCATTTCTTCGGATAACTTGTTCTTATTGAATCATTGATAGAATTTCTCAACTAACACATTGCTTTTATACAAAAAAATGCATCTTAAATGATTACGAGTCGTAACGTCGCGACCAACAAGGGGTTGCGTCGCTATCTATGAATATCGACCATCATGCCACGACCATACGGTTGTCGCGCCGCTACCCAAGAACACAACAACAAATTCCCAAGTCTGAAGCGTTTCAAACCATTCCCAATTTAATCTTTTTTTTTCAGTTTATTGTCAATATCACAAGCACCATAACTTCTAGATCTATATATAACACTCATAGGGTTAATAATTAGCCCTTAATCCCAACTAGACTCATGTTTTCATAACATCATTACCAAACATCACATTTATTCACTTCTATAAGTTACATACTCGAGTTATAGACCCCATAGAGCATATAATAGTTGGTGTTTACAACCCATCATCCCAAATTCATAATTCATACATAAATTCAAAACTCACATTCATAATCATGAAAGGATGTTCCCAAATCTTCTTCCTTAGTGTTCTTCCATTAATCCCAGACAACAGAGCTTCAATATTTCGTCTCTTACCCACTGTTGAAGGAAGGAACGACCAAAATGGGCCAAATGACCGACTTAAGGCTTAAAAGTCATTATTTCCATGTGATTGGTGTTATTGCTATCCTAGGCATCGTGCCGCTAAAATGTCATCGTCGGCAGCGCTACATAACCTCATCCTGTCGCTAACGTAAAATTTTCCCAAGAACATTATACTTGAGCAAAGTTTAACGAAATGGCAATCTACTATGGTCGCATCACGACCATATACCCGTCGCAACGCTAAGTGTGTTATTAGCCTTAACTTATACCAAATTTCCATTTTTAACCTTATTCAATTAATCAGCTCACCTTACCAAGTAGTCTTACTCATCTCAATAAATCATATGGAAGGGATGTAGCAACACTATATCAGCTACAAATCTTACCACATAATAATATTTACATAAATTGACCAAAATACCATTCTTTAGAGAAACAGGTGTTAGAGTCATCCTTTAATCTTGAGAACCGGGAGCACCAATGTCAAGGTGAGTTTCCATCACCAAATGATTTAGATCTATGACTCTCTTGGTAGTTTCAACCAAATCTTTTGTAAGAGATTTGGTAAGTGGATCTGCCAAGTTCTTACTTGTTTTGACATAGAAAACTTTAATGGTACCACTCTCAATCAATTTATCTCACAACATTGTGTCGAAGACCAACATGTATTGACTTCCCATTATACACAACATCGCGTACTTCAGACAGTATGGGCCACTGCCACAATACATGGGAATTGATGGCACTGGGATATCCAACCATTGTATATCTAAGAGTAGATCTCTAATCTATTATGTTCTTTGCTTGCTGTTGTAAAGGTAATAAGCTCAGCCTCCAACATTGAGTGAGTTATACATGTATGTTTCTTGCTTGCCCAAGAAATAGCTCCTTCAACTAGAGTATAAATCCAACCACTACTGTGATCTATCTAGTTGGCATCAAAATATCCTTCTAATATACCAGAAGATGACGTGTATGTTTATTCAATAGCAATGTTCCTTTCAGATGCCCTAGTACTCTTTTCACTGCCTTTCAGTTCTCTATCCCTGGGTTGAAAGTATATTGACTTAATTTGCTTATAACAAAAACGATGTCAGGGCTAGTGTAATACATGACATACATCATGCTACCAATTACACTAGCGTACTCCAGTTGTGTCGCTGCTCGACCAGAGTTCACATTAAGTTTCATACTTGAATCAAAAAGTGTTTTGAATTCCTTAACCTTCAAATGCTAAAATTCTATCTGGAATTTCTCTATGTAATGAGATTGACTCAGAGAAATCTGACTTCTTGTTATTGTCACCTTGATACAAAGAATGGTATCTACATCTCTTAGATCTTTCATTTTAAATTTTGAGGATAGGTATTTCTTCGTCTCAATAATACCTTCTAGGTGAGTGCAAATGATCAACATATCATCAACATAAAGACACATAATAACTTTTTATTCGGGTGTGTATTTGGAATAAATACACTTTCCAGCACTATTATGATAAATCCCAAAGTAGTCATGGTTATATCAAACCTCTCATGTCACTATTTGGGAGCTTGTTTCAAACCCTACAAGGATTTAATAAGTAGACACACTTTGTTTTCCTATTTGGGTATCACAAACCCTTCTGGTTGCTCCAAATAAATCTCCTAATTGAGATAGGCATTTAGAAAGGTTATCTTCACATATATTTGGTGCATGTACAATATGTTCAAGGTTGAGATTTTTATAAGAGTTCTAATAGAATTAATCCTAGCAATCAAAGCATAGGTATTTAAGTAGTTGATGCGTTATCGTTGCCTATATCCTTTAGCAACTAACCTCACTTTATAGACATGTATGGATCCATCTGGATGAGACTTTCTCTTGAATATCCATTTAGATCCTATTAGTTTCTTTCCTCGGGTATATCAACTAGCTCCCAAGTTTCATTGCCCAATATTGAATCCGTTTCTTCATTGATAGCTTCTTTCCATAGATGAGCATCCATAGATGTTGTGGCTTCATTATAGGCCTTGGGATCATCATCCAATTCAATGGAGAAAATGACATCTCTCGTCGCTTTTTTTTAGTCCCTTCAAACAAATAAGGGGGAAAATCATCTCCTAGAATTTTCTCTTTTCTACCTCTTATACTTTTCCTTGGCTCTTCTATAATTTGGGAATGTCAAATATTATCTCGAGAAGTAATTGGAGTTGTATGGGGTTTGAGTTTTCATCATCTCTTGAAAATTTTTCCTCGAAGAATTCCACATCTCGGGATCCTACAATGACACCTGATTTAGTGTCTAAAAGTTGGCAGGCTTTGCTATTTTGAGCATATCCAATGAATATGCTCTTCATAGTTTGGGCTCCTAATTTAAACTACTTAGGGTTGGGTGTACAATAGTAGTAGACACACCCCCACACTCTCAAATAGTCTAGGGTAGGTTTTATTCCTTTTTATGACTCATATAGACTTGCAGGAATCACACAACTAGTGATGCTATTGTATATATAGCAAGCGTCAACAGTGCTCCCCCCATAAGTTGGTTGACAAACCCGATTGGTTCAACATACAATTGACTATCTCAACTAACATTTTATTTTTTCTTTCTTATAACCAAACCATTTTGTTGAGGAGTGAATGGTGAGGTTCTTTCATGTTTGATGCCTTTCTTTTCGCCAAATGCATAAAACTCTCGGTTGAAATATTCTACACCCTTATCTGAGTAAAAAATTTTAATGTGTTTTTCAAGTTTATTTCCAACTTCAACCTTATACAGTTTAAATGCACCCAAAGCTTCGTCTTTTGATCTTAATAGATAAACATCTAGATACCGGTTTGAATCGTTACAATATGTGATGAAATATCTTATTCCTCCTCGAGTAAGCATTCCATTTAGTTCACATATATCATAATGAATCATCTCAATCAATGATATATTTTTCTTAATTGATGGAAATGGTTATTTGACGTGTATCAGGCCAGTCCTGACAAATGCCAAAAACTTAGTGTGTAGGATTTTTTTTAAAATTTATAAATACACTTATCAAAACTAAGGACTGTCACACACTAGGCAGTCAACTTAATCGTATAGCAGTATAGCTGTGATAAGAACGGATTGTCGAACACTTGGGGAATGGGCATGATTATTTCGATAGATCCAATTGCTAATTAAACTAGACATTAATATAAAAGAGGGATTTGTTAAAATAATGAATTAAACAATTATTCAAAAGATAGGTTTGGTTTCAGGATTCAAACAGGTCTTGAAGGTGCTTTACTAGGTTTAATAACTCCCGAGTTATGGTTGATTCTCAGCAATTCAATGGCTAATAAAAATTCATTCACTGATTCCTAAAATGATTAGATTTTGATCCGAATACTAACCCTATGACCCAGAAGTTATTAATCACAATGGTCATGCAAATTACTAAAATTTATAATCAGCTATTCGGTTCATATCATACAAGATTTGTTATGGTTAATTTCAATGGTCATGAAAACTAACAAGTTGTAAAGAATGGTCATCTATTAAAAACTTATCACATTAAAATTTTAATCTTTATTAACCTAACCCTAGGATTTGGTCCATTTCTAGTCATACATGCCTAATGGTCTTAGAACAGTTATGATTCAAGTTATAGAATCAGATTGGTCTTCTAGACTGTAATAACTTAGCAATAGATTAATAAAAATCCTAACTTTAATACATATGGATCTTTGAACAAACAAACAAGATAAATTGAACTATGTAATAACCAAACTAAGATTCAAACCAAAAACTAGTCGTTCATCAAAACCAAGTAAGACATTAGGCTTTCATCCCATAATCAACAACAATAATCAGAAAAGTCAGAAACGATAGGTAAACATAGCAAATTGAATGATTATGTGTTTATCCTTTAATTTCGTGCTTGGAATCCTTCCTTAGCGTTGGAATTGCTTAGAAAACCTTCAAGTATAGTATTGTTCACAACCCCATACTGATTAAACTGAAGACTCGCCATGTTGATAATAATTAACAAATATGGCATTGTTCACAACCGCATACTGATTCAATTTGAAATCTCTAACTCTGAGTTGAATCTCATGAAATTGACTCATTCTGCCAAGTTTTAACCAAGTAAGTTGATTCAGTCTACAAATATAAAGTCCAGAACCTAGGTGTCCTCATCAGATTCGATGTAATTCACATTGTTCTCCCAAGTAGGGCATTCATATAATCATATTGAAATGAACTAGCTACAACACTTCTAACTTTTGTCTTGATTCAAGGGCAAATAAATGGATTAAGTTAGTAATTAATTGCCCTTTCCCACCTTTGAGATCAAAGGAGAGTGAACCTAACATGCGTAGTGAGTGAACCTAGCCACGGCTACCGTTGGTTGTTCGTACGACGAAGTAAGTGAATAGTTGAGAAGGGAAGGTGGCGGGCATCCACGGACGATGTCTTGACAATTGAGGCCGGAATGATCACGTGGCCGGGGGAGAATACTGCCTGTGACATTTCTTCTTCGTTTCTATCGTAAGATTGGGGACGCAATCACTGATTTCACGTCTTCAATATTCTTCTTGAGATCACGAATCATCAATTTTGTAAAGGATGTAATCATGATGATTGCATCGAGAATCAATCGATAGGGTATTTATTTTGGTGGGATATGCCAATAGTTGGTAGTAGATATCGTCAAGATTTTAGAAATTTATATTTAAATGCTTTAAATTGAATCACAAAGCTCCTAAATGGAAATTTGAACCGAAGACGTAATCTAAAGCTTTTATAGTCATAAGATTTAGAGTAAATTACACTTTTGGTCCCTGTGGTTGGCAAAAAATACCACATAGGTCCTAACTATCCATTTTCAACATTGAAGGTCACTAAGGTTTGCGAAAATTACCACATAGATCCCTTGGCTCGTTACCGTCATATTTAACCCGTTAAACCCCCCTTGTGCCGGTCACGTGGGGGTATTATAGTCTTTTCGTCTAAGTATTTTGCAGGTAAATGGATTCGCGCCTTAAATGAACGTCGCGTCAGTATCTACTTCAAATAACTCACTGCTTTGCCAAATCGAGTGCTAACTGCATACCCACTTCCAAACTGTTGAAGAGCTTCCGATCAAAGCTTTGAAGGTTCAAGAAACGATGTGGGTGATAAGAAAGCAGGAGGAAGATACATCTGCATTCAACAACTATGGTAAGTTTTCATATTCATAAAAAACTGTTAGCACAAATGTTTGAGTAATCGTTTCTGAAAATGATTGTCGCAGATGGTCACAACGGGCTATTCACCATCAAGCTACATTACGATGGAAAATTTCAAATGAAACCGAGTCTCCAATATTCAAATGGTAAGCTTAATTATGTTGACAATGTCGATGTTAAAGAACTCAAGGACGATGTAATACTGTCAATACTTAAGGTTTTACTAATCGACACACATAAGCCCGTGTTTATACAATTTGTGCTATCTGGCATCAGTTTAGAGAAGGGGCTAATAGCATTAGATAGTGAGCGCGATTACAACATCCTAGGTCGATATGTGGGTATTGTTGGTGAGATTACATTTTATGTTGAACACGGTACCTCTTTGGTGAATAATCATGGAAAATCACCTATCCCCGATTATCTTCAAGAAGATGGAATGTTGATCTCACCTGAGCTCAGGAAAATACAACGGTCGGCTAGTAAAAAAGCTTCTTGTAGTAAACAACTTAGTTTTGATTTGAACGAACCCTTCGAAGGTCTAGGACCTTTGCAAGACTTGAATGGTCAAAGTTTGGAGATGGTGATTTACGATCCTGCAGTAACCAAATCTTTAGGTTTAAATGATGTAGGTGTTCTCAACAACACCTTTTGGGAGGATAACGAGTTGCAATCCTTTGAAGCTGATGTGTTTGACCCTGTGTTTTCGTTGAACACAACAGAAGCTAACTACCAATGGGAGGTAAATACAACTGATAACTTTACCGTACAAGGAGATGCAGATGAAATTTGGTATGAGTCTTTGCAACAAACCAATGACAAAACCCAATAAGAGAATGTCCCAATAACCAACTTATTTGAAGATGTTGAACACTCTCTTAGTGGTGATCAGAATGTGACTGATGGAGAAGACAGTGTTCATTTAGAATAACATGATTAATCGACGACCTTGAAGTGGACATGCCAAATGTTGAATTTCTATTGGAATCATGTGATCCTGAAATGCAAGCAGAAGAACAGGTCGAGGAAGTTGACACAGATAAATTCAAAAGCTACGAACCTGACAAGACTGCAAGGGAGATTTTCTTGGAGCAATTGGAAAAAGTAGCTGATGCTGGTGATGAGATGTCAAATCCTCCTGATTTTAAACTAGGTGAGTTCTTTGCGGAAAAAAATATAATTAAGGAAGCAATTCAGAACCTAGCCGTTTATTCAAACAGACAATTGCGCATGATTAAGAACGATGGTGTGAGAATTACTGCTCGCTGTCTTGAAGATGTCCCAGGTGGTCCAAACTTTGGAAAACGACGGGGATATGGTTTCAAAGGAAAAAAAAGTCAAAAAAGGAGACATTGACTGTCCATGGTATTTGCACGTGTCTCAGACACAGGAAGATGACAGGTGGGGGGTTAAAACATATTACCCTTTACACACATGTTTACCCAGTCGTGAAGTTAATGCTTGCACACAAGGGTACATAGCCAATAAAATCTACCAACAGCTCCTTGGAAACCCTAAGATCCCCACATCTGCTTTACGTGATGAACTCCAACGAACCTACAAAATCAATCTAAGTTTTATGAAAGTACACCGTGTAAAGGAAATCGCAAAGAAAAGAATTGCCGGTGATTACGAAAGACAGTACATCATGTTGAGAGACTACGCCTTGGAACTCCAATTGAGAAACCCAGGTACTACAATCAAGATTGGTGTTGAAGCTTGTACTGACCCAGATGCCCCCAGTCTGACCTTCAAGCAAATTTACGTATGTTTAGGTCCACTCAAAAAAGGTTTCAAATTAGGGCAAAGAGAGTTGTTGGGCCTTGATGGTACATTCATGAAGGGACCATATCCTGGTCAGATTTTAAGTGCAGTTGGTCTTGACGGCAACAACGGCATTTATCCGGTGGCATATGCTATCGTGGAGGCGGAGAACAAACTATCTTGGAGTTGGTTTCTTGATTGTTTAGGAGAAGACCTGGAACTTGGATCTAACTCGAACTTCACATTTATTAGCGACAGACAGAAGGTACAAAATTTACAACTTAATTTCATTCGTATGCATACTATTCACTGTTACCTTGTTAAAAAAATTATATGCTTTAAATTGGTAGGGGTTGGTACCAGCTCTAATCAGACGATTTCCAGCTACTGAGCATAGGTACTGTGTTCGGCACATTCATGAAAATATGAAACTGTATTGGAAGGGGAAACCCATTAAAGATCTACTTTGGAAGTGCGCACGAGCTTCTACAAAGCCCCATTTCACAGCTGCAATGAAAGAGTTACAAAGTGTCAACAAGGAAGCATTCGACTGGTTATCAAAATCAACCCAATCCATTGGAGTCGTAGTTACTTTTCAGGTTAGTATTACATAGTAATACACATTTCGTATTTGTTATTTTAGTTAAAGTTCAGTTTATCAGACCATTAACATCCTTTGTCTGTGCATATTTGGAGGTCGATGTCACTCAGACATTTTATTGAATAACCTGTGCGAGGTTTTTAATGCTAAGATTGTGAAGGGTCGGGACAAACCAATTATTTCAGCATTAGAGTACATTCGAGAGTACTTAATGCGAAAGATTGTCACAGTTCAAAAGGTTATTCAGAAATATGATGGGATTTTAACACCTTATGCTCAGAAACAATTGGATAAAATCAAGGAAGAAGCTGCCAATTGCAGAACTATATTCAATGGGAATGACAAATATCAGGTTGCTACAGAGTTTGGGGAGCAGTTTATAGTGGACATGAGAAAAAAGGATTGTACATGTCGAAGATGGGAACTAACAGGAATTCCTTGCAAGCATGCAGTCGCTGCTTTGTGGGACAAGGCTGCACATGGGGAAAGGATTAAACATCCAGAGGAAATGGTCCATGAATGTTACAAATTGAATACTTGGCGTGATATGTATACATGTACTGTGGAACCAATAAATGGACCTACATTATGGCCAAAATCAGATTGCCCAACGACATTGCTTCATCCAAAGCATCATACTCAGGTACACAAATCATATACATAAATGGTTAGACATGAGGTTGTAAATAATGTTAACCAATTTTTAATTATACTACCAGGTTGGGCGTCCAAAATTGAAGAGAAAGAGAGGCCCAGATGAGCCAGTTTCACAGAGTAGTCAAAAGGGAAAAGGAGTGTACAAATTATCAAAAAAGTACATTACCGTGACTTGTGGAAAATGTCACAATCCAGGACACAATTCACGATCTTGCAAGGGACAGAATGGTAACCAAGGGAGGGGGTCGACAAATGGGCGTATGTAAGGTCACTTTACTGCTGGGCAGCTATTGGTAGTGGAGAAGGTAATTTGGTTTGTTGTAAGCTATGGTATGACTTGGTACAATATGAATTGCTGTTAAATGTTAAAACTTTGTTGCGCTGGTAAGTTAAAACTTATGACATTTATTTGAAGGTATTATTATGTAACGGACACAATGGTATTTGTGATATGTAAGACATATTATGTGGTTTAATTATGTTATGTGTATATGTGTAGTCTTTAATAATTTGTCAATGCTTTTACTGGATGTATTATGCAATGTATAATGTCTTAACAAAAAATGTATACTACAAGGGGTAAACTTCAATGTTGTGTGTAGTTGGTAATGTAAAATTTCTATTATGTATGCACGTTTTGTTGGAGTAATTGTGATAGAATTTGGGACTGCAGAATGTCACAAATTTTTAACAAACCAACTTGCTTTTGGGTATGCAATGACTTTTAAATCTGAAGTCATTGCATTTTGGGTATGTAATGAGTTCTAAAATTATCAATTTTCCCCAACTTATGCACCAATGTGTTTTCGTAACCAAAATATGCAACATATCATTTTGGGACGTACCTAGTTTATGTTATTGTATAAAAAGCATAACACCACTTGTTAAATAACAGTAAAAAACTTAATATCAATTAAGAACCTTAAAATACGATTTGCGTTATATTGGAATACGAAAGTGACATCAGTTACATGTTGACCATCACAAGAACAATGTGTGGCATACGATAGATCATCAACAAAAAACGACTTTCAAATTCCTACCATCAGTTAAACACAAAAAGGAACCAACTAACAAAAACCACTTCCACTTCCCCATCCCTACACTTATTTATCAAACCCTAATATACTAGTACGACTTCCCAAACCTGCTACACATGATCACCTTCGGCTTCAAGTTGCTTCAGCTTCTCTTTGTGTCCCTCAATCTCCTGCGATAACAACTTATGAATCTCATTAGCAAGGTCCCAAATCTTACCGGCTACGACCTTACTCTCACCGATCTCCTTGTTTACCCGCACGTAATTGATATACTTTGGCCGCCCATCCAAAGCATCCACCATCTCGTTCTTCTCATTGTGGTCTTTGACAAGCTTCCAATCAAAATCTCGAATAAACTTTTGGTTATCTTCTGCCATCTTGATCAACGAATAAAGCATAGTTTCCACACACTTTGCCCTCATTTTGTTTACTGACGAGTTGCGTTTAAGAAAGCAAATGTGTGTTACTTATACTACAACTACATCTAGAACCATCATTAGGGGGTCGTGGATTTGACCGGTGATTAAAGGCCCATTAAATGCAGCTCTAGTTGAAAAGACGGCTTCGTATCTGTAACCATTTATTACACCTAATGTTGGACTACGACTTTGGAATAAAACTACTAGGACTAAAATGGTAAATGACCATTGTCTTTGTTATAAACGTAAGGTTATGGAGCGATTTCTTACGACCTACAATGTTACTGAAACACATTGTGTAATTGACGTTTTCATATTAATAGTTTCAAGCACTACGATTTGGGACTATATATAATCTGAGTGATTAAAAATACTTCATTGATTTAAAATGGCATAAATTTTCGATCCAACATACAAAACATCGAAAATACATACCTAACTATAAGGTTCGGATTAACTTACCTTGGTGATAACATAAACATACTAAACTTTTACTTTGACAACTGCTCCACAAAAGATTAACAAAAACAACCCCAAATCTACTCAAATGTTGTAAACATCCAGTAAATGATGAAGAACATCCAAGATATTACAACCACCATCTTGTACCAACGACCAACTCTCAGCTCACCTTCAAGTCGTGCTATTTCTTCCTGTTGCATCCTCCTCGCGTGCAACAACCCCGGAATGATTGTCATGGATCTGCGACACATTGGAGGGTCGGACCACCCCACAAAACCACACCTGGTACATCGCCAAAATCGTCTGCCTGTATTAAGAGGTGTCCAGGACGTGCACAGACTTGCTCGTATCCCACATCTGCAAACCACCATTCTCACTTCGTTTAAGCTCGTAGTTCTTCCACACCAAATATGAGTGTTGATTAAGCTTGACATTTTGATTTTATGTCACTTGTTTCCCGCTACTAATAACCAATCCTCGAGTGTTAAACGAAAAGACTATAATACCCCCACGTGACCGGCACAAGGGGGGGTTTAACGGGTTAAATATGACGGTAACGAGCCAAGGGATCTATGTGGTAATTTTCGCAAACCTTAGTGACCTTCAATGTTGAAAATGGATAGTTAGGACCTATGTGGTATTTTTTGCCAACCACAAGGACCAAAAGTGTAATTTACTCTAAGATTTATGATTAAATTCCATAATTTTAGGGACGATTTTGAAGAATTTTATAAACAGAAAAAAAACAACGATAAATAATATAATATTTGTTTTATTATAATAGATAGATGTTAGACGTTGAAACTTAAAATTGTCAATTTCAATTTTCAAGATTTGAATTGAACAAACAGAAAAACCGCAGAGTTATAGGACTAAAGTGCAAATTTATCGAAAAATTATACGAAAGCTTTTGCTGTGAATTCTTACCCCCTTAATTTTATTCAAAATACCGTTTGACCCCTTTCTTTCTGTACAAGCTTCCCCTCCGGCTACATACAACTTAAATTCATAAATTGCTAAACGAGGAGTCCAGAACCGGGACTACACCGCCGACTCCGAAAATGCCGACAGAAATGGAGATTGATCCACAAAACTCAGAAGACAAAACTGTAGTCGTTAAGGACGACGATCTCTTCAGAGCCGCCGAAAACGGCGACATTTCATTTTTCAAAGCTCTCTCTCAGCCACAGCTGATCCGTTCTCTCACTCTTCGTAACGAAGACAGCCGATCGCTACTTCATGTCGCCGTTTCTTTAGCCCGCACCGAGGTTCCGTTTTCCAAGCTTTTATGTTTCTCTTTTACTATGCACTTTTGCTACCTCCGTTTAGAAAATGCGTTTTATGAATTCTTAGGAAATTGAAGACCTAAGTTGCATTATCTACTATAGAAAACGCCACCCGTGCTTTTAGAAAGTAAAAATCGAGTTTGACTTCTACACAATTTAACCCGCATCAAAATTCTCTTCATCTTCGAATTTGAGTTTTTTTTAGGTTTAAACTTGAATTCATATCCTTCATGAGACGCAGATAATTTAATTAAATACTGTGCGTGGGAGATGAATGTTAATAGTAGGCCTATTTGTGAATTTGGTAAAAACATTGACGAATTTGAAGTATTCTAGGGTTATGCTGCTTATTAGCTCTTCATTTTCTATACACCTATAATTCGTAGTAGCTAGCCGATGAGCTGGTAAAACGATTACAGAAGGTACACAATTCACTGTCAACTCCTTTTTAACACACATGGAACATAATTTCTTAAATCAGGTGGTGAAGATACTTGCAGCTTTTGATCAATCAATCAGTGGTATCAACAGTGCTGATGAAGAAGGCTGGGCACCACTGCATTCTGCAGCAAGCAGTGGAAATGTTGAGATTGTCAAGATCTTGCTAGACGGAGGTTTGATAATTCTTTTTCTAATGACTATTTCTATCAATCAATCAGTGACAATAACATTTTGTTGAACAGGAGCTGATGTAAATCTGAAAAATGACGGTGGCCGAACTGCTCTTCACTATGCCGCCAGCAAGGGTTGGGTGAAAGTAGCTGAAATCCTGCTTTCAAATGGCGCAAAGATCAATTCAAAGGACAAGGCTTGTACCTTCATAATTCTTTTTCAAAAAACTTCATCATCTTCTATCTATTTTTGATTCTGATTTGTTTCGTTTTCAGGTTGGGTGCACCCCTTTACACCGTGCTGCAAGTACAGGGAATTCAGAACTGTGTGAACTTTTGATTGAAGAAGGTGCAGACATTGATGCTGTTGATAGAGCAGGACAAACTCCTATTATGAGTGCAGTGATATGCTGTAACAAAGATGTGGCTCTGTTACTCATCAGACATGGTGCAGATGTTGATTTGGAAGATAAAGAAGGGTACACTGTTCTTGGTAGAGCAACAGATGAATTTAGACCGATATTAATAGATGCTGCAAAGGCCATGCTTGAAGGATGAAAAGCACTGAAAATGGTATGACTTTTAGTGGTTTTTTTATCGTGTAATGAGTAGTTATATATGCAAATGTTTAGAGCAAATTGTTGCAATTTCTTTTTTTTTTTTTTTGTTGAATTCTGGGTTTTGCTATCTATTTAAGTCCTTATGTTGAAAATTTTGATTCTTGAGACAATTCACATAATGGTTTAGAGGAATTGCAATATGAAAGAATTAAAATCAGTAGTGTGTTTGGTTCACATGAAATTGTAAGAAATTTTGTTTCCTTTATCTGTTTAATTTGTAAATCCATCAATGAAGTAAAATGTAAATTATACAAAGGACCATGATACCTGTTATTTATTTATTTATTTATTTGTTATTGTAATTTTTACTTGTTTCAAAAGATAAATAATTGTCATCTTATACAATTTATAACTTGTTAAGCGGTATCTTTTAAAGTCTTTAGAAAGAATCTCGCTACGTTTCACAATTATATATCCTACTAAAAACGAGGAAAAAAAGAAAATTAGCCCTAAAGTTCTAGAAAATTACAGAATTGCCATGAAAGAAGTAAAATGAGTTATTTACATGTTTGGTCTTTATACTTTTAATATTCCATAACTACAATTTTAGTCCTTGGAGTTTATACTTTACATTAATTACAGTTTTAGTCCTTATAGTTTTTAATTAATGAGTTATTTACATGTTTGGTCCTTATACTTCTAATATTCCATAACTACAATTTTTATAGTTTACATTAATTATAGTTTTAGTCCTTATAGTTTTTAATTTAGGATAATTACATTTTTTATCCCTATAGTTTTTAATTTGCGTAATTACAATCTGGTACCTATAGTCCTTATACTTTTAGTTTGAGATGATTGCAATTTTAGTCCTTCTAATTGATGATAGAAAAAGAGTTTTAGTCCCTATATTAAAAAATGGTCCCTAGATAATAGTGATATTACAAAAATGGTCCAAGTGTAATAGTGACATTACAAAAGTAGTCCTTATGTAAGAGAATTTTTAAATAATAGTCACAATTTAATAGGGAGGTTCCAAAATGACATTTGTGTAAAAAAGCATTACGTAAATGATGGTGAATATATATGATTAATAAATCCGCCGCAACACGCTGACATTTCCACTGGTTAGTTTCAAATTTAAGGTTAAGAGAATTATAATAAAAATATGCAAATGTGATGTGTTTTGCCTTGAACGTCTAAAATAGTATTAATAAAAGAAATAAACTAATATTAAAGATGAATTAAAATTAGAAAAACAAATATAAACCAAATCAAAGGCAGATAGCAAGTGATGAATGGCGATGGGGCGACATTGGTTATGTGATTTTTTTTTAATGAAGTTGTATGTTATTTATTAAAGTATAGAAGGATAAAGAATGAGTTTGTACCTAAAACATTGTATCTTTTATTGGTTTTAAGTTAAGATGAGTAGCATTGTTATTTAAAATGAATCAAATAAACAATTTTGCATATATATTTATTTAGATTAAAAAGTAATAAGATCAGACATAATAAAAAGGTAAAAATGGTATTTGTAAAAATATATGATAAAAACTACCAACAAAAGGTAAAAAGAAAGTCAAAAAATATATTAAGAAAATGGTAAAAGTATAATAAAAAGTAAAAACTGAAAGTTTTAAGAAAATGTAAAAAAAAAAAGTAAAACTACAATATTTTTAAAATCACAACTATTTGGTAAATAAAATTCGAAAAGACACTTGTTTGGTAAAAAACTCGGTGGCTACGGAGATGTAATTTAAAATTCTTCGGTCTTACCCTAAATAATATTATCAATTCATTCAAACATAGATTTTGATGAAATTCAACGAAATCCGATTTAAACCGATTCTGTCAACCAAACCTGTTATGAAAGAAATCTTCCATTCCAATTTCTTAATGTTAGTCATACAATCCCTTAGAAGGAGAAAGGAGATACAAGTTGACTGTTGACTTTTTAGGGTCAGACATTTTGTTTTGACATGGATTTTGTTATAACGATTGTAATCAATTGTTTTCAATATGTACAAGGGCCACTTGTGTAAAATAGCAATCTACTTATCTATTTCTACCATTATAGACAACATACTATTTATTTCCAAGAATAGCAAACAACTTATGTTTTTTACTAATTAAGTCAAATTGTAACCTGATGAGGCATCGTTTACCAGTGTTCTCCATGACTTTGTTTTAAAACACTTTAAAAAATATGGTCAAATAGTTACAAAAACACGTAAAAAAAATACTTAACTCAAGTACGTATCCATACAGGCTTCAACTTTGAGATGGTCTGTTGTTATAAATAAAAACATGACTAACAAAATCATATTTAGAGCCACTAGGCTATGACTAATTTCGTGGTTCGGGTAGAATTTTCTTCAAAATTACATCTTTTGCTCTCGAGAATTGAGATCTGTTCCGTTTTATATCAGCCTCCATACGCGCCAACTTACTCTTCAATTCATTGTTTTCGGCAACAAGCTTATTAACATGAGCACGCAACTCATTAATCACTTCTCTTTTTCGATCATTCCTATTCACCAACTCAGTCTGCTGCTTTAAATTATCTTCAACAAGTTTCATCACATTCAACCCCATCTCATTCCACCGCTTTTCCAAATCATCATCAAACTGAACAAACTCGTATCTTTTTTTCCTCAACTTCTCAGAGTTCATATCATATTGATCAGAACTCTGAAGTTGAGGAAACCAGTTAGGGTTTGCAAAGATTGGCGAACCCAACTTGGAAAATGCACGTACATTTTCATGTTTTTTTAGTAATTGGTCGTACTTTTCAGCCAAAAGTTTGTACGATTCATGAAGATCTTCCACGGATTTAATGAGTAAAGGCCTCTTTTTGTAGAACATCTCAGCCCTTTCTGAAAATGTATCTCCATCATCTTCAAGGAAACTTAATATATTTTTTACTTTAGTTTCCAAGTCTACATGCATAAAAACAACACAAACTTATTAGGGTTTCATATCCTTTGACTTCTTATAGTCAAGCAATGACTTTTTGATATCGAAATTCACAGGAAATAAGTTATAATTTTGAAAAAGGATTCCATAACTATATTCGACATAATAAAACGTGAAATTTCTTGGGTTATAATGGAAGATTTGTATAAAATCTTGACACAGAGAGAAAATCAAACCTGATAAAGTTGACTGCAGCCATTGAGATTGGTGTAGACGATTATGAGTGCTATCAAGCCACCATGAATGAGAAGAACCATTCTCGTTGTTGTTCTCCATGTGTTGTTTCAAAATCTTCAAGAAATATAGATACAGTCGTTCATGTATGTATATATATACACATAATTATGGATCCTAAACAACTTTCCTAATCTTTTCAAAACCTTCAAGAAGAATTGATATAGTAATTCATGTATGTTTGTATAGACACACGTAATTATAGATTTTAAACAAACTTTCCTAATTTTACTTTACAAACCCATTAGAATCCAGGCAGGCTTCCCGCCATTTTTTATCGTCTATGACTTAAATTTGTTTGGAATTAGTACGTTTTAATGGCAATCGTTTGAATTTTGGAAAATGATAAATGCTGTATGATCTTATCGTAATATAATTTAAGAATAACTTACGAAATAAGTAAAATAAAAACATAAATAAATTGTTTAGAATATAATCCTTAATTAATTTAAAGCATTTTATGGCATACATGTGAATATAAGAGTACGATGTAGGTATTGAAGCTGATAATATGATCATCATTGTTAAAAACTTGGATAAATAAATTTTGTTTTGGTTTTTCGTCTTTCTAATCAAATAATTAACTTTCATCCCTTTTACTCATCACAAGTTTGGTTCCCTTTTTTTTCAATCTTTCACTTAAACATATAATTTTGATCATATATTTCCATCTAATAATCACAATACAATTTTCAATTAAAATTTAATCACATTAACAGCAAAGCCATTAACATACCAAGCTTGCTTCTGTATCTCAAACTCAGACAAACTTCCTTCTTCCCTTGTTTATTCCCTGTATTAATTTCACTCTCCTTCACCCTCAGTTCTCTCAAATTAAACTGATAGTACGTATGCATGAAGAAATGAAAAGAGAAAACGTTGTATTATATATTTTTTCATTGTTGGCCGACGTATTTTTGAACCGCCTCCGATAAATGGATAAGATAAACATGACAGTACACTTCGTAACCTATATCTTTAACTTCTTTAATTCTGAAAACAGTTTATGCTTCATCTTAAATCTTATATATTTAATCGATTAAGTATTTCGAACCGTAATTCACCTCCAAAATAGTATTCTGCTTGGGGGATAAACACCATCAAAACACGATATATGTCAAATTCTTAAGGGCCTTTTGGTTTGCAATATGTTTTGAAAGGGATTGAAATCTCCTAGATGAATTGGAATTAAATGGATCCAAATGATTGATGCGTGTGGTTGACAAAAATTATAATGTACAGGTATGTACGGGTTGGTTTGGGTCAGTTTTGGAGTAAAATCAAATACAAACCGATTAATTCCGTACGTTTTTGGTTTCTAGAACCCATTGGGTTCGGTTTTCGGTTCAACTCATGGGTTCATGGGTTTTGGGTTTCAACCCACTTTCCAGCAATTATAAAAATATAGAAAAATAATACATATGTTCAACCAAATCTTTTTAGTCAGCATTTACAGGGAATATGAATCGGATACATTTTTATACACTTGACTATACAAGTAATAAGGTATTGATGTTAGTATTTGGCATATTCAAGTGGATATTATCAAGGTACTTTTGATTTTTAATGATTTGTAACATTAAAAACTCGGTGAAAGAGATGAAAGAATAAATGAAAACATGTCAATCTACAATGCCGATGCATCTTACAAGTATCATTAACTTGACCTAATTAATACCCTAACATACTACAATATATATAAATTATTAATTATATATTAAATATTTAATATAATTCGGGTCGGTTTGTGTCTGTTTTGGGTCGGTTTTACCGGTTTCGGTTTTAGTGGGTCGGTTGAATTTAAATTAAATGGATATATGTCTACTAAAATTGGTAAACACTAATATTTTAGTTCTAAATACTATTTTAGAATTCTATATGAACACTATGAAGAAGAATAGCAAGTGGCATTATTGAAAATTGGTTAATGTTGACGAAATGGGTTTGTAATTGTGGTGGTATTTAATAATAACATGTTCATAAGGATAATTTTGTCATTTTCGTAAAAAAAATGACAATTGAATTTAAATTGTAACACCCCAACTTTTACAACATTTTTTTTTTAAAACTTATAATACAAGTATTTAATTATACAAACCATTTAAATCTTTCCAAACGGGGTATCACAAATACATATCATAGCCATAGTTCAAACCTGTTTATTTTACATTTTGTACAACAGTGACTACGGTCCCGTACCCGACTCTGTAATGCCCTTCCTGCTTACCTGAGTACATAGCATTTTAAAACAAAATACGTGAGACCTAACGTCTCGTGAGCATTATGGGTTTAGACCCAAAACAGTTTTCCAATAATACATTATTCTTTAAACTTTCAATATTTCTTTTCCTATGAGCGCACCCATAGGTATTTCTTATTATGTGCTGGTACATTCCTACGAGCGCACCCGTAGGTTTTATACGAGACGCACCCGTATAGCTACTTCCTCAATAGCATGAAACGGATTCATCTATCAAGGTAAGACAACTACTTCGCGACGGGAGGTACCATCCCAGTAGTGTCTTTTTGCCACCCCTACCGCAGCAGGCCGTGGTCTTTATCCGGATACTTCTCACTTATCAACAGGGCTCACTTACTTTATTACTTTCTTGTATTTCTCATTTATCTTTTGTATACATTATACTTCCTATTTCATAGGAATCATTTCCAATTTCACAAAACCATTTCCAGTTCCATTAAATCATTTTCATTTTCATTAAATCATTTCAATTTCCATAAAATCATTTTGACTCCAAAACATTTTTAAGTAAAATTCATTTTGCTATGTACTCGAAAATCCACATAACACTCACCTCGGTCCCTTAGGAGTTAGTTATCTTCTTGGACTCCTTTCTTTTTATCCGGAATAATCTTGTTTGAACCACCACCTATTATATACAAATTATACATTTATATTTAGTTCATATATGTACAATACTAACTGTACAGTACAAAAGTACCATACTATGCAACTACAATTCATTAATTAGGCTACAACCTCTATTAGTTAACTTCCTTCAATTTATAACTTCCCCGGGATACACGTATTTTGCTACAGTACCCTCGGGAGGTCGTATTTGTGTTCTGACAATTTTCTACATGTTTTCACACCATTTTAAGCCTATGGTACAATTTATAGACCCAACGGATAAGTTTAGAAGCAAGTTGAAAACTCAAATTTGGACAGATTGCTGCCCAGCAAAGAGCACGACTCGTGCTCTTTTTCTTCACTGGGAAGCACGACTCGTTCTTATTGTTAATGACCATTTCTGACTTCTACAGTGTGGCATGACTCGTGCCAATCCTTGTACAAAAAGGCACGACTCGTGTCTGTGCTGCAGAGATGGGTTTTTGCCCGATTTTTGTGCTGCAGCCCCCTGTTTTGGTCCATTAAGTCCTTAATACTTATCCTAATCAATTTATATCATTCTATGACTAAAACCTGCAGTTTACATCAGGTTTTAACCCATAGAAACAACTTAATCATACAAATTCTTAATTTAGGGTTCTTGAGGAAAATTATCAATTCCTCTTATTCTCAACCGATTCCAGAAGTGGTATTGAGTTTCTAATGAGGTTTAGAACAGGTTTGCAAGGTTAGAAACTTCATACAAACCCCACACCACTTCTGTAACCCGTTTTTGCCCATCCCCACAATTCCAAAATGGTTGAATTAAGTTACAAGAGTGAAATTCTCACCTTGTAAAGCTTGAAAATCAAAGTCTTCAAATTAGTTGCCCAAATTCCTGCTCCACTGCCACGAACCTTCAAGAACCTGCCCACTCTAGCTCTCTCTCCCGAGGCTTCTATAAGTTTCTGGGAATTTAGAGAGTCTTCCCCAATATTTATAGTTCCTACATTTTCAATTTTAACCCTCTAGTACCATTTCCCCCATTATGACCACAAGAGTCAAACTTTTAATACACAAGTGTTTTATTTCTCACAATATTGCCACAAACACAAAATATTTTACATTAAGATCCCAAAATATGGCAAAAGACCATTTTGCCCTTTTTTCTTAACTTTACTATTGTACATAGTTATTTTACATTTTATTACAATTTCTCTCGGGTTCTTACAACCTCTCCCCCTTAAGTGGATTCCGTCCTCGGAATCTTCTCATAATTCGTAAAATTTGGATATCTTCTCTTCATGTCTTCCAAAGTCTCCCAAGTCAAATCTGAACCCAACGAGTGCTTCCATTTGACTAAAACTAGATCAATTTCTTTATTCCTTAGCTTTTTGGTTCTCACTTCCAACATCGCTTCTGGTTCTTCTATCAGCTTATTTGGGGCTTCTACTTTTAAGTCTTCCAATGGAATGACAAGTTCACTCTTCCCGAAATACTTTTTCAAATAGCACACATGGAACGTGTCATGTATACCACTCAGTTCATGCGGTAACTCTAGCTTGAAAGCTTGTTCGCCAATTTTCTTTAAGATCTTGAAGGGTCCAATGTATCTTGGACTCAGTTTACCCCTCTTTCCAAATCTTACCACATCTTTCCATGGTGATACTTTGAGCATCACCAGATTACCTTCTTTTAAATCGTAAGGCCTCTTCTTCAAGTCTGCATAACTCTTTTGTCTATCTTGAGCAGCTTTCATATTAGCTTGAATTATTTTGATCTTTTCGTTTGTTACCCTCACAATTTCTGGCTCAGTCATTTTGGTCTCCCCCGCTTCCAACCAACATAAAGGGGTTCTACACTTTCTGCCATATAAAGCTTCGAATGGTGGCATTCCAATACTGGAATGATAACTATTGTTATAAGAAAATTCCACCAATGGCAAGTGCTCGTCCCAATTTCCACCAAAATCCTGAGCACACGATCGTAGCATATCTTCTACGGTCTGGATAGTTCGTTCACTTTGCCCGTCTGTCTGGGGATGATAAGCTGTACTCATTTTAATTCTTGTCCCCATACGTTCTTGTAGTGCCTCCCACAATTTTGAGGTAAACCGTGGGTCTCTGTCAGACACAATTGACAAGGGAGCTCCATGAGGTCTTATAACTTCATCCTTGTATATCTGTGCCAATGTTTCCAATTGTGTATTTTCTTTAATCGCCAAAAACATTGCACTCTTAGTTAAACGGTCAACAATGACCCATATACCATTATGACCTCTTCTAGTTCTTGGCAACCCAAATATGAAATTCATGGTTATGTCTTCCCATTTTCCCGCTGGAATTTGCAGTGGTTGAGTATTTCCATACTGGGCTTGGTGTTCCGCCTTCACCTGTGCACAGGTTGCACATTTAGAAATATACTTGACTATTCTTTTCTTCATTCCCGGCCACCAATACTGTTCTTTGAGATCCCGATAAGTTTTCGTACTTCCATGATGAATGGAATACTTTGACTTATGAGATTCTTCTAGAATCAACTTTCGGATTCCACCTGTTTTTGGTACCCATATGCGGTTTCTGACTGTCTTCAGTCCTTGAGTATTTTCCCCAAACACCAAATCTTTTCCCAGCTTTTCCTTCTTTAAATCTCCTCTTTCCAATACTTGCTTTTGCGCATCTTTGATGCTTTCTATCAGGCTTGATTTCAATTCGATCTTCATCAACCTCTCTTGACTTTTCTTTTCATGAAACTTCCTGCTTAAAGCATCTGCTACCACATTTGCTTTCCCAGGGTGGTAAGCGATTTCACAGTCATAATCATTTATTAGCTCCAGCCACCTACTTTGCCTCATATTGAGATCTTTCTGTAAAAATACGTATTGCAAGCTTTTATGATCTGTGTACAAGGTGCACTTTGTTCCGTACAAGTAATGCCTCCAGATTTTTAATGCAAACACAATTGCCGCCAATTCCAGATCGTGCGTTGCATACCGAGTTTCGGGTTCTTTTAATTGACGAGAAGCGTATGCTATCACTTTTCCCCGCTGCATTAGTACGCAACCCAATCCTCTATTAGAGGCATCACTATACACCACGAAATCTTCAGTTCCCTCTGGTAGGGTAAGAACCGGCGCATTGCATAACTTCTCTTTTAATGTCTCAAATGCTCTCTCTTGTTCCGCCCCCCATTCAAATTTTACCCCTTTCCTTGTTAGCTTCGTAAGAGGTACCGCAATTCGCGAAAAACCTTGGATGAACCGTCGGTAGTACCCGACGAGTCTTGGGAATTTCTCATTTCATCACTGCTTCCACCTTTGCTGGATCTACTTTAATGCCTTGGATGGAGACGGCGTGTCCAAGGAATTGCACTTCCCTCAGCCAGAATTCGCACTTCGAAAACTTCGCATATAACTTCTCTTTCTTTAGAACTTCTAGCACCGTCCTCAAATGATTTCCATGTTCTTCTGCATTCTTCGAGTAGATAAGGATGTCATCAATAAAGACGATAACAAACTTATCAAGGAACGGCTTGCACACCCTATTCATCAAATCCATGAAGATTGCCGGGGCATTCGTCAGACCAAAAGGCATAACCAGAAATTCATAATGCCCGTAGCGAATGCGGAAAGTAGTCTTCTTAATATCTTCATTTCTTACACGCACCTGATGATAACCAGACCGAAGATCAATCTTGGAGAAATAGTCAGCACCTTGCAATTGATCAAACAGATCGTCTATTCGTGGTAGCGGGTAACGGTTCTTGATGGTAATTTTATTGAGCTCGCGGTAGTCAATGCACATTCGCATCGTGCCATCCTTCTTTTTGACAAACAGCACCGGTGCACCCCAAGGCGACACACTGGGGCGTATGAAGCCTTTATCAAGCAATTCCTGTAATTGGGACATCAACTCCCGCATTTCGGTCGGGGTTAAGCGATATGGAGCACGGGCGATAGGAGAAGCTCCGGGTACAAGATCAATCCGAAATTCAACTTTTCTCTCTGGTGGCAAACCGGGTAAATCGTCTGGAAACACTTCTGGATATTCTTTCACCACGTCAATATCATGTATCGTTTTCTTTACTTTATCTTCCATTATTACATACGCCACATAGGATAAACATCCTTTCATCAAACATCTCCTGACTTTCGCTGCGCTAATCAAATTGGACATCCTCTTGGGTTTTTCACCGTACACATACACTTTGCTGCCACCTGGAATTTTCACCGACACTATCTTTTTCCCACATGCGATTTTTGCATCATTGGCCCCAAGCCAATCCATACCAATGACAACATCAAAAGTCTTCACTCCGATTGGAAGAAGGTTCAACGAAAATTTATGGTCATCTATGCTGAGTTCGCAGCCACGGTACACATGTTTTATCTCCATCTTCTTACCACTCGCCAATTCGACCTCACATACATGTTCTAATGGTTCTAGCGGTATATTGAATTTTAGACCAAACTCATGGGACACAAATGAGCACGTAACACCAGAATCAAATAATACGTAGGCAGGCATCTGATTAATTAGTAGAGTACCTGAGACCATGTCTTGTGTCTCCTTTGCTTCTTCTCGAGTAAGTTGGAAGGCGCGAGTCTTCACCTTTTGGGGCTCCGTCTTTTTCTGCGCAGTTGATACCATGGTTTCGTCACCCTTCTTCGGACAGTTGAAACTATAATGCCCCTTTTCGTGACATGAGAAGCACTCGACTTCGCTGAGCTTCGGATAGGTACACTCCTTAGCCTTGTGGCCCGTTCTTCCGCAGTTAAAACAAGCTGCACTTTCCATCTTACATTCGCTCGTATGTTCTTTCCCACATTTCTCACACGTCTTCCGGTTGCCCTGCTTGGTTGACATCACTACCGATTTTCCCTTCTTATTCCAGCTACTACTCCCACCACTGAATTTACGTTTATATCCCGAAACTTGCCTCTCCATTGTTCTTCGTTTCCACACATCTTCAACATTTCTTGCTGCCTCAAACGCCGCGTCCATTGTTACCGCCCGTTTTACTTCCAATTCATACTCCCAAGGTAGGCCTTTCACGTAACGGTTGATTCGTGCCCGCTCCGTAGTATAAATGTTTCCCACAAACGGTAGCATATCACTGAACTTTTTAGTATACTCGGCCACGGTCAAACTACCCTTCTTTAGTGTAAGGAACTCATCTTCAAGTTTTTCTATGTCCCGAAGGGGACAATATTTGTTCTTCAAGCGGGTGGTGAATTCGGTCCACGACCATTTATAAATTACATCCTTTCCAACCAGTTCGTATAAGGTATTCCACCAAACCAACGCATCGTCTTTCAACATTTGTGAGGCATAGTAGACTTTATCTTTCTCATGACACTTGCTGACCTCCAATACTTGCTCTGTCTCCCGTATCCACCGCATCGTGACTTTAGGCTCGTAGCTACCATAGTATTTCGTTGGTTTACATGCCAGAAAAGTTTTGAAAGAACATCTCTTCTTGTCTTCTGTCCCCACACTATCCTCCTCTGTAACCGAATCTCCATTAGTGGGTCTCCAAGAAGCATCATCTGTAGAAGGATTAGGATGTGGGTCCCCCAGCCGTGTATTCAACATTTGGCGCATATCTTCCCTCATCTCCGTCCTTAGGTTGCTAATAAGGTTCTGTATAGCCTCCAAAGTCACAAGTGGAGGTTGCGGTATTGGATTTGGGTTAGGACCCATGTTATCCGCATCATCAACAGGGTTATCTCCATGGGACGGGGTATGACTTGCTGCCCGTCCTTCACTCGAGAGATTCTGATCTCCACTCTCCATGTACTATATAAAATAAATAAGATTTACGTTTATTATTCCACATAAGTATATTTATCAATATATATACGAAAACTGTAGCATGTAATCTTTCTATGGAACTAGTATTCCCAGTTATCTCTTTACTGATTTCCACAACCAAATCCCTCAGGTTCCCTCGTGACTTCACCATTTCCAAAGCATATCCTGTGGTTACCATAATACGGGCCCAATATTATTTTAACCACCTATATACTTTGGCTCTGATGTTATCACAAGATCCCCTGGTTCATCGGTTTCTGTGGATTGCAACACTGTATTTTACCGACTCTACCCCGTTAGTTAGTACCTAGTACTACTACTTTAATTACTATTAATCCACTAGTTTAAGCCTAGGATGGTTACCCAACCTAATTCGCTTAAACCATGGCTCTGATACCAAATTGTAACACCCCAACTTTTACAACATTTTTTTTAAAACTTATAATACAAGTATTTAATTATACAAACCATTTAAATCTTTCCAAACGGGGTATCACAAATACATATCACAGCCATAGTTCAAACCTGTTTATTTTACATTTTGTACAACAGTGACTACGGTCCCGTACCCGACTCTGTAATGCCCTTCCTGCTTACCTGAGTACATAGCATTTTAAAACAAAATACGTGAGACCTAACGTCTCGTGAGCATTATGGGTTTAGACCCAAAACAGTTTTCCAATAATACATTATTCTTTAAACTTTCAATATTTCTTTTCCTATGAGCGCACCCATAGGTATTCCTTATTATGTGCTGGTACATTCCTACGAGCGCACCCGTAGGTTTTATACGAGACGCACCCGTATAGCTACTTCCTCAATAGCATGAAACGGATTCATCTATCAAGGTAAGACAACTACTTCGCGACGGGAGGTACCATCCCAGTAGTGTCTTTTTGCCACCCCTACCGCAGCAGGCCGTGGTCTTTATCCGGATACTTCTCACTTATCAACAGGGCTCACTTACTTTATTACTTTCTTGTATTTCTCATTTATCTTTTGTATACATTATACTTCCTATTTCATAGGAATCATTTCCAATTTCACAAAACCATTTCCAGTTCCATTAAATCATTTTCATTTTCATTAAATCATTTCAATTTCCATAAAATCATTTTGACTCCAAAACATTTTTAAGTAAAATTCATTTTGCTATGTACTCGAAAATCCACATAACACTCACCTCGGTCCCTTAGGAGTTAGTTATCTTCTTGGACTCCTTTCTTTTTATCCGGAATAATCTTGTTTGAACCACCACCTATTATATACAAATTATACATTTATATTTAGTTCATATATGTACAATACTAACTGTACAGTACAAAAGTACCATACTATGCAACTACAATTCATTAATTAGGCTACAACCTCTATTAGTTAACTTCCTTCAATTTATAACTTCCCCGGGATACACGTATTTTGCTACAGTACCCTCGGGAGGTCGTATTTGTGTTCTGACAATTTTCTACATGTTTTCACACCATTTTAAGCCTATGGTACAATTTATAGACCCAACGGATAAGTTTAGAAGCAAGTTGAAAACTCAAATTTGGACAGATTGCTGCCCAGCAAAGAGCACGACTCGTGCTCTTTTTCTTCACTGGGAAGCACGACTCGTTCTTATTGTTAATGACCATTTCTGACTTCTACAGTGTGGCATGACTCGTGCCAATCCTTGTACAAAAAGGCACGACTCGTGTCTGTGCTGCAGAGATGGGTTTTTGCCCGATTTTTGTGCTGCAGCCCCCTGTTTTGGTCCATTAAGTCCTTAATACTTATCCTAATCAATTTATATCATTCTATGACTAAAACCTGTAGTTTACATCAGGTTTTAACCCATAGAAACAACTTAATCATACAAATTCTTAATTTAGGGTTCTTGAGGAAAATTATCAATTCCTCTTATTCTCAACCGATTCCAGAAGTGGTATTGAGTTTCTAATGAGGTTTAGAACAGGTTTGCAAGGTTAGAAACTTCATACAAACCCCACACCACTTCTGTAACCCGTTTTTGCCCATCCCCACAATTCCAAAATGGTTGAATTAAGTTACAAGAGTGAAATTCTCACCTTGTAAAGCTTGAAAATCAAAGTCTTCAAATTAGTTGCCCAAATTCCTGCTCCACTGCCACGAACCTTCAAGAACCTGCCCACTCTAGCTCTCTCTCCCGAGGCTTCTATAAGTTTCTGGGAATTTAGAGAGTCTTCCCCAATATTTATAGTTCCTACATTTTCAATTTTAACCCTCTAGTACCATTTCCCCCATTATGACCACAAGAGTCAAACTTTTAATACACAAGTGTTTTATTTCTCACAATATTGCCACAAACACAAAATATTTTACATTAAGATCCCAAAATATGGCAAAAAGACCATTTTGCCCTTTTTCTTAACTTTACTATTGTACATAGTTATTTTACATTTTATTACAATTTCTCTCGGGTTCTTACATAAATTCTTTGGTCTACCCCCAAAAAATAATAAATTCAATCAAATATAGATTTTGACGAAATCTAATTCCTTCCATTTGACAACCAAACACATTAGCTGAAAGTAACTATATTTAATTCCTTTGGATTCTGCCAGACTCTGCGAACCAAACACTCCGTTAATTGTTTAAACTTAGTAAGCAACAATGTACTTAAATAATTTAATACGATGTTATTATATGTAAAAAATATATAAACATACATTTTATCTATTATGTACCATTGTTTTTAATAAAAAACAATATAAACATATTGTATTTATAGATAAAAAGTTAATAACTAAAGGAATAAATTAACTTTGCGTTAGGGTTTAGGATGTAGCTGCAGTGGCACAACAGTGAGACTGATGTGGGTGCGGTCGACTCCGGTGAAGTAGGTGATGAAGACATCATTGTTTGTCGCAACATTGATGAAACAAACGACCGACATTTTAAGAAATATTAAAGTTGAAGGTTCAAGTTTGAAAATGAGAAAATATGTTTTAATAAGAGATTGTGAAGAGGCCCATGATCGTTATCTACATGACTACTTAGTCGAAAATGAAATTTGAAGCAAATCTGACAACGATTTTATGAACAAACAATTATTAGTATATATAGTTGATGATTTGGAGAGGGAGATGCCATTTTTTCAAATTGCATGTGATGTAAGAAGTAAAAAAAAAGGTTTTACTCCATTACAAAAAATGCACACTTTGGAATATGGCATCGCATCCGACTCATGGGATTGATGAGTATTCAAATATGTTTGTGCGGACCACACATGAAAGTGTTTATTAGTTTTGTAAAAGGTGTCTTTAAGCTTTATGGTGCACGATATTTGTGTAAAACCAAGTTCAATGACATTAAGAAATTGTATGTGGGGAATGCAAATAGATATGACTTTCCTGGAATGCTATGAAGCATTGATTGTCTTTATTCGCCGTGGGCAAATTGTCCTAATGCATTGCATGATCAATATGCATGAGGTGACCATTTACAACCGATGATAATTCCAGAAGTAGTGGCTTCACATGATATATGGATTTGACATGCATTCTTTAGTGTTGCCGGTTCCAACAATGACAACAACATTATTGACCGATCATCGCTATTCAATGACATTTATCATGGAGCTGTACTAGAGTGTCTATTTGAAGTGAATAGGGCATCATACAAGCACATGTGTCTTCTTACTGATGAAATATACCCTAACTATTTTATGTTTGTCAAATCATAGACATGTCAAAATGATGAAAATTGAATAAAGTTTAAGGCAGCTTAAGAAGAATATGGAATGAGCCTTTGGTGTCCTTAAGAAACATTGCAATATAATTGATAAGCCGACATGTTTATGGGAGCCCAAAAAAATAAGAGACGGAATGTATACATACATCATATTAATAGTCTATGAATAAGTATGAGTTGGTACACCACAATACATAACAAACAGGATGGAAGTATGTAACAAAAATATGCATCACAATAATCACACAAATTTAGTGGAACATATTTTCAGAACTCAACTTGTGTTGTCAATGAGGAACCGAGAGAGGATTTGTATGAGGTTGGGAGTGATGTAATTTTTTCTATTACATTATCATGTGTTTCTGAAATTTTGAGTTTAAATCAATGCAATGTTTTAATTTTAATTGATGTTGATTTTGTTTTTATTTAATGAAATTAATCTTCCATTATTTTTATTTAGTAAATTAATATGGTATTTATTTCTATTAAAAAAAAGAATAAATAAGTGAGGGGGCGAGAAATACTATTTTTTAGGAAAAAAACGAAGTGTGGGAGCGTGAAGGAAAATGATGTGGCGTTCAGATGAGCAAAAGATGATGAGATGTGTGATAACGTTAGTGGTTGTTTTATTTTTATACTTAAAAACTAATTTTAAAACCATACATCTATTCAAATAACTTTGTAAAGATGCATTATGGTAGTCAGATCCATAGAAGAAGACAAGACCTCTATTACACCGATTGCACCCCAAGTGTTAGCCAAATCCAACAGATACTTGTTGTCATCTCTTTCTATCTTGAAATACATGTAGATCCATAGTTTCTCACTTAATTAAGTATGTATGTATTCGTATAATTTCAACTTATGACACTGTAAACATGATGCATCTATTTGTTTGTTGGTTTAGCACAACTTCGAGATTTTATGTTAACTCAGTATCATAATTATTATTTCGTAGTTACATAGTACATACATTTGTCAACATATATTGACTACATGATTGTAAATTTGTACAACATGCCAACATTCGACTATTATATCTTATAAAAAAAGTTACTTTTATTTGGTTTTTATTTTAAACCATATTTATTTGGTATTCTAATATATTAATTTTTTACTATTTTAATTTTGATATTGATTACTTTAATTTTCAATCTGATACATATTTGATTATTATTAATTAACATATTTACAATATGTAATTTCATTTTGTATAGCACGGCATAGGCTGCACCTTTCCCATTCCGTGAATGCGAAATCTAGTTTCGAGATGTGTGATTTTTCGTAACAAATGTTAAATAAAACTAGCAAGAGCTCCGTGCTTTGCACGAATTTTTTTTTGGCGTTCCGGGTTTCTTTTGGAGTGGACTGGCGTTTCGGGTTCCTAATAACAACGTAGAAAGAATTTTTTTTACTCATAATAGCAACGTACTTACGTTTCTTTATAATTAATGGCGATATGACACGAAAAAAGTACAATGTCTATATTGGTAGTGAAATGTAAGTATGTTGCTATTATAGGTATGGTCAAACCTGCAAAGAAAGTCCATGTTTCAGGTCCATTTGAATATTACACAGAAGAACATCCACCATTATGTATACGTTTGCAGTGACTTCTTCAGGGGAAAATTCTCCAAGCACACGTCCCTGTAGTCAAAGGAGAGAGGTTTGACTTATGATTAAATAAAAATGGAAAAAGTATAAAAAGCGAATTTTTTTACCATGTTTGCAGTGTTAATATTCTTAGAGTGTCCACGCATTAGTACCCACGCACCTGCGCATAGGTATTGTCTGTGTTGCGGGAAACTATGACCTATATAAGTCATGACATAAGTTGGATCATCCGATGGTGATAAGAGCTGTGTACATTGATGGATAACAGTTCCTTCCGCCTGCAAAATAACGAAAATACCCTTGGGGTTATCTAAAACCATAAGCCAAATAGCAAGTAAATTGTAATTATAAATAATACTACTGACCTGTTGATATGCTTAGATTGCCATCCACCTTTTGTTTACTCTACCAACCAAGACATCGCGTATGATAGCTGGAAAGTAACATAAGGTTTTGTCTGAGCATGTGTGTTGACTATTGGTCAATATTTGTTCCAACATTGTTGGAAGATATAAAAGGAGGTCCAGGAATCCCACAAGTTTTAATGATAATAGCAAGAGTCGTTATGGTTACATGGTTCAATGTTTATGTCAACTCGGAAGGACCCTGGAAAAGTTTTAAATAAGTTGGTTGATGTTATTGGAAAAAGATAAATGTTTGTAGTTAAAAGACAAAAATGCCCCTACCTTCCCTTACTTCCTCACGAAAAAGAATTCTCTTAATGACATAATGAGATCCATGCACAAATTCTCGGCCAATCGGAACACTTGATGGTCTCAACGTTTTTATTTTAGTGTAGAGATAAATTTTGCTGATGTCATACATTAATGTCTTGCTCTTTCCTTGGTACCTATAATGGTAATACTATTAAATAGGGTAAATTGCAGAAGATAGCATCGTATTTTCTTCTCAATAACAATATGTGCAATGTACTTTAGTTTTATACATAATAGCTAGGGGTGAGCATTTGGTCCTCGGAACCGAGCCCAAACCCGAGAACCCAGGGAACCGAATCGAGAGAAGGAACCGAGTGTATTTGTTGGTCGGTCCTCGGTTCCAATAATATGCTTAAATCGGGTTTGGTCCTTCTCGGGTTCGGTACACGTTGCTCGGTCGGTTAGTCGGGTTTGGAACCGAGTATACATTTGAAACTAAAAGCCCACAAATATATTACAATTAAAAAAAACACGCATACGTATGCCATATATCCGACTCTTCAGTTTTTTACCCTTTTACGACTTACGACTCCGACATCAACGATCACGTCTTCTTCGTTCTTCCTGCTGCCATCGCCTGTCAACTTCCATTAACCAAGAAACCCAAAATCGTCATTTTTCTTTCTCCATTAACCAAGAAACCATGTCAAATTGGGCTGCAACTCAAGATGATTCTGTAAGTTTTTATAGTTTTTTTTATCATTCTTTTACTTGAAAACATGTATCGATACAGTTCTCAATCGTCCTCTTCAATGAAATAAGATAAGAACGTAGTTATTATGATTTCTTTGGTAAATTTTAAAAAAGAAAAATAGTTGCGCTTGGGTCAAATTGTGCAGATAAAGTTGGTTTTAATGCTTGTACCAAATATGAAACTTTTGTTCAAATATGTAACGATTTAAGGAATTTGTGGTTGTGAAAAAGAAAAAAAAAAGATAAGAACGTAGTTGTAATGGTTGTACCAATTATGATTTCAGTGCTATACCTTTGTTTTGGGTTTCGTGGCAAATTGCTCATTCCTGCAAATATGAGAAGTAGTAGTACAATTACATATGTGAGTTTTGCTTCTTGTTTCACATATATTTAATCTTACTGTGATATTTAATGTTATTCGTTTATTTCCATCTTAATTTAAGATTGTTGTTTGATTCTTGTTTCACATATATTTAATCTTACTGTGATAATTAGTCAAACATATTGGTGGTGGGACATATTGATCAAGAATTCAAGATCTTTTAAAAATAATTGTCTACATTTAAGGTTGGTCACGCTCGGTTTTCTCGGTCTCAAGACCAAACCCAAAACCAAAATTAATTACTTGGTTCTCTCGGTTCTCTCGGTCCCAAGACCAAACCCGATACCAAGACAAAACCCGGTACCAAGACCAAAACCGGACCCAAAAACAAACTCTTGGTCCCGCTCGAGTAATACCCGACCGAACCCACGCAAAACCGATCCCAACCCCAAGACCAAGTACACTTTTTTGGTCGGTCCTCGGTTCCGGATTTCCCTTAAGCTTGGTCTCGGTCCGGCTCGGGTTCAGTCCCGGTCGGGTCGGTCCCAGGACGAAGCTCATCCCTAATAATAGCAACATACTTAGTATCTTTTACCCATAAGTACATTGATATTATGGATAAAAAAATAGAGTACATAGTCTATATTGGTAAAAATGTAAAGTACGTTGCTATTTCCTGCAATTTTCCTTACTAAAAACATGCATACACACAGAAAGAAGTATAAGTTCCAATCACCTGTAGAAAGAAAATAACCGATAGTTGAGAATTTCAAGCACTAAAAGAGTGGCTGCAGGCTTATTGAATGCTTCAGGATTCCTCTGAGGCAATTGCTGCAAAATTTATAACAATTTTTAACAAAAATAATATTTCACAAAGTAGTAAAATAGAAGAACTCACACTTAAATGTGAACGCAACAACGAATGAGGGTAAATAAGAAGCAATCTAGTATTTCCACCATGGCAATATTAACTGCATGCTGCAATTAATTGTCAAAAGTAAATATCAAACGATAATTTAATCGTAATATGTTTTTGCATTAAGTCATAGAGACTACCTGTCCAAAAAACATGGCATCTTCCATCTGTGAAGCCAATTTTACATAAATTAATTGAAAATTCTGACAGTAATGATATCGGGACAGGTTTAACCTCCTTAATGACTGTAATTTTTTCATTTAAATTTTGTCCTACTAACAATGGTAATTCCACATGTCCGCCAGATGTTAGCCACGTCATCACCATGTCACACGCAGGTTGTGCCATGGTGTTAGACACAACTCAAAACATCCCTATAGACCTGTCATCTAAATTCATCTAATGTCAATTTTGATGACTAAGAAGCCAATTGCTTCTCAAGGAACTCAGCAATCTTCTCAATTCCAGATGCTCTTATTAGACATGCAGTCTGCAAACGGATCAATCGATTTATATTTATATATGTTTGTAGTTTAATTTTTGTAGTTTCCAAAATTTCGTCTTTATTTTTCTGCAATTTCTTACCTCTAAATACTTACTGCTATTGCAAGTGAGCAACATGCCAAAGTTTCTTCTTTTTGTCTTATCGCCAACCCAAAACCCAGATCATATACCCAAAACCCAAAAAATAAGAGAACGATTAACAGAAGCAGTGAAAAGAAGGACAATAGATTTAATCAAAGTTTTGTTGACAACCGTTTGCATAAAAAGCAGGAAAAAAAACAATTTCAGCAACAGAGTCGGCAACCCAAAACCCAAATCGTATACCGAAAAACCCAAAAAATAGGCAGACAATTTACAGCACCGGTACCAATTTCAGAAACATAATCGTAAACGATAACATCGATAAACCCTAAATCGCCTACCCAAAGGACAATGAAATCCCAAAAACGTACAAAACCATAAGTCAGCTCATCGGAAAGCAATATAGAAGACGAAGAAGTTACAACAATAAGCAACGCATAAAACAACAAACCACCGACATGCAAAGAAACAGAAGAAGCCACGCCGATAGAAAGCCCCCAAACCGACGGAAATTCACCAGAGAGAAAAGGGAAGAGAAGAAACTATGAAGCGAGGAAAGTGAAACGGCAAAGAGGAAATAAGAAAGCGTGATAAACGCACACGTGTCAAGAGAGAAAACGGGTAAATCGGTGAAAACCGACAACCCGCGTTCAAACCCGAATGACAATTACAATTACAATTGCATTGCAATACCCATAAAAAAAAAGCAACAAAAGTAAAATAAATACATCGCGCAACATCTGTAACATGGGCAAAACTGACTTAATTTAAGATAAAGAATAAAATAATACGGCAACTTATTCATAGTGACAAAAGATATAAATATATTCGTCCCCAATTTTGAACCAAAAAATTGAAGTTACAAAATCATAATTTCCAAGAAGATAATTCTGACAGATACATTTACCAGTCGAATTCACACAAGAAGACATTAGACATACATAATACAACAACTCTGTTATTCTGTACACCGATTTCACCCCCGAGTTCTACCCAAAGCCAGCAGATAATTGTCGTCGTCTCTTTCTATCTCAAAATACACATAGCTCTCTAGTTTCTCACCGATTAAGGTATGTATTCATGTAATGTCAGTTTGTGATATCATAAACACGATGCATCTATTTGTTTGATTCATATAGCACGACTTCGAGACTTTCTGTTATTTTGGATATATTATGGTGCATCTTTTTTTTTTCCTCTTAATTAAATTAAAGCCTGAATCGGTGGTTTTTGCAATACAAAGCGATTCATGTCATCGATAGAGATTTAGAATACCTTGCAATTTCACTTCAAGTTGAGTAATCGGGATATAATTCGATAATTTTTCTCGACCTTCCTGATTGCCCTAAACTCTTGAAATTTTGAATCCTAATGGAATTAATTTTCGATGTTCTGAAGGTTTTTGAGGGCTGACAAAACTTCTGATGACGGTTGTTGAACTTCTCTGAGTTGAGAAATCGATCGGGATAGAGAAACGACGGAAGAAATGTATCGGCCAGTTTCAGCAATTACGGATCGTGGTGGACTCCCCATTGATAGTGTAGATACTGTTGTAACTCTCGACCAAGTTCCTCGATGGAGTGATGGTGATTTCAGATATTCTTATGAAACTGAAGATCGGAGTTCACATAATACAGATCCATTAGCTTCATCTTCTGAGGTACAGAGTAGCGGAAACAGAATAATTTCAAGGTTTCCATTTGATCATGAAGTTAACTCAAAAATCTATCTATGGAGAGGAAACCCCTGGAATATGGAGGTCGATGCTGTTGTCAACTCCACAAATGAGGTACGCTGTTATCATTCTAAGATTTCCCAAATTGTCTCCTCCAAAATCTAACTATATATCATCAAGCTCCATTTTAGAACATGGATGAAGCTCACTGTAGCCCTGGTTTGCATGCTGCAGCTGGCCCTGGTCTTGCTGAAGAATGTTCAACACTAGTAACTACCTTTCCACTTAAACCTTTTAATGAAACAGAAATACCAAAAGAATCTGATGTAAAAGTAAAACTTTGACTTTCACAGGGTGGTTGCAGAACAGGGATGGCTAGAGTTACTAATGCATATGATCTACCTGCCAGGTGGACATTCCATTGTTGTGTCACTTTTAGTTGACCAAATAATGATATTTTTTGATTTTTTTGTAGGAGGGTTATACATACTGTTGGCCCTAAATATGCTGTAAAATACCATACTGCTGCAGAAAATGCTTTGAGTCACTGCTATCGTTCTTGTCTAGAACTTCTCATTGAAAATGGACTTCACAGGTTTTTTACTACCCGATAATTATTTGTCCCTTTCCATTTGGCGGTTGTATTTATTGGCTATACTTTACTTTTTTACAATTTTACCCCTCAAATTATGAACACAGCATTGCTATTGGCTGTATATACACAGAAGCAAAAAATTATCCACGTGAACCAGCCGCCCATGTAGCAATAAGTAAGAAGCCCCTTACTATATCTTTTTATAAACATTATTTCCCATTATTTGGGGTATAAAAAGCTAGTGTCTTTTTTTATTTCTTTTTTTATCAGGAACTATTCGCAGGTTTCTTGAGAAACAAAAGGATAAAATCACAGCAGTTGTTTTCTGTACAATTACAACAAATGATACTGAAATATATAAAAGGTAAGAATAAATTGTTGGAGTGAATCTATTGAATAAACACTTTTTAAAGATTCTTTGACATGTTTTTTTTTTTTAAAACTAGATTGCTTCCACTCTACTTTCCTCGCGACAAAACGGAGGAAAAAATCGCCATTACAAAGCTTCCTGATGATGTTGGAGATGAAAATGGTGAAACAATCATAGATGAAAGAAAAATCAGAATAAAATCATTACCAAATGTAAAAAAGAATGCTCTAAAACCTCCACAATCTTTAGTAGATGTTCCCATAAGACGGTTAGTGACCTGGAAATCTCTTTTTTTTTTTTAAATTAACAAATTTGAAACTTATTATTATTGTTTCACAACAGGAGTTCTTCATTTTTGGATTCATATTTAGACCCAGTTTTCATGTCTTTAATCAAAGACCCAGATCAAAGACACAAAGAACAATGGGAAAAAACTACTCAAGCACAAAACGGGTTTAAATTTGTTAAAATTCTAGGGTTTGGTGATCTTGGTGGGCCCCAACTTTCACCTGCTGAAGAGTACTCACTCCATTCTAGATACCTTGCAAAAGCTAACTCTTTAAATCTTTCTGAAATAGCGGAAATGAAGATTCTGTAAGTATCTGTTTAACTCTTTTTTTATAATATTTCATTTTGAAAGTACATTGCTATTATGGGTTACTTTTATTTAAGGTATCGAGGGGGAGTAGATAGTGAAGGTCATCCAGTCATGGTTATAGTGGGAGCACATTTTCTTCTTCGGTGTCTTGATCTTGAGAGATTCGTATTTTACATAGTAAAGGTAGTAAATATATTTAAAAAAATTAATAAACGAGTTTTTTTTATAGAAATTGGTAATAAATAAATTGGAAATTTTTTGCAGGAATTTGAGCCGTTGATTCAGAAGGCGTATAGCATTGTTTACTTTCATTCTGCTGCATCTTTACAAGTGTGAGTACTCATTTTTAATTTTTAAGTCATCTTTTGTTTTAAATAAAAAAAATATTTATCCAATTGAATGGACTTTTAAAATTTATGCAATTACCAGGCAGCCTGATCTAGGATGGATGAGGAAACTACAACAAATACTTGGTAGGAAAAGTCAACGCAATCTTCATGTAAGCAAATATTAACACGTACATGTTTTTTAATTAGTTATTATTTATTAAGGTTTAAGTAAATTAAGTACTGAGTTTCTTTTTTTATATTTCTATATATACAGGCAATTTACGTCCTCCATCCAACTTTTGGACTAAAGGCTGCGGTATTCACAATGCAACTTTTAGTAGATAACATGGTATGAGTATCATTTAATTTAGAGTAAATTACATTTTTGGTCCCTGGGTATAGCTAATTTGTAATTTTCGTCCCTAAAAGTTTTCTCATGCAATTTTGGTCCCAAAAAGTTCTCTTACAATTTTGGTTCTTATTTGAGGTTCTTGGGACGTTTTTGGTGCTTGTCACAAGTAAATGACTATTTTTGGTCCCTGAGTATAGCTGATTTTTACAAATTTGGTCCCAAAAGTTATGGTTATTTTACTCGGAACAGGACCAAAGATGTTAAAGAACCTCAAAAGAGGACCAAAATTGTAAGAGAAACTTTTTGGGACCAAAATTGAAAAAATTCAGCTGTCGTTGGAAACGAAATATGTAAAATGCAATTTATTCTTTAATTTGTTTAGTTGGATGATTATATTATATAAATATTATATGAACTTATAGGTGTGGAAAAAGGTTGTATATGTTGATCGGCTTCTTCATCTCTTCAAATATGTTCCTCGTGAGCAGTTGACTATCCCCGACTTTGTTTTCCAGTTGAGTATTTAATTCTTTTTTTTTTTAATAAATTGCCATAATTGGATTTTTAATTTATCGATTTTGGTATTTAGGCATGATTTGGAAGTGAATGGAGGGAAAGGGCTTATTGTTGATCCGAGAACAAAATATGTATATCATCCACCCTAAGGAAGGTCCGAAATGTGCCCGTTTCAACTTTTTTTTTTTTTTCTTTTTTTTCCTTTTTTAAAGTTTAGGAGATATGGGTTGTAAATGTAATTCTTTTTGTGAAATTTTGTTTTAGGAATTAATTTTTGTAGCTTATTTAGATCCTTAAGAATGATCTGGCTTTTCTTGATTTGTTATTGTTTGTGGAATAGTTGTTTTGAATAAATGCAAATGGCAAAGATGTTTGTGTTTTACAAAAGATTGAAAATAATTGTAACTGTTGTTTATGTAGAACAGGAGAACAGTGGAGTAGAAAGGAATTATTATTATTAGCTCGTATGGGAAATGATGTCACATATTTATTGTCTAAAGCAACAGTGTAGAAATTTTGTAATAGTATTCAATGCATTCAAGGGTACAAGCAAAACTCCTCATAAAGATGGTGTAGTTGGAAGGATTTTTTTTTGGCATGGATGGTTAGAAATTGAATTTTGAGAATAATAGAAGTTAATTGAAACATCCCCTCCTACGAGCTCTTTGAACAAACCATTTTAAAACAACTTTCAAAACATTTTGACACATATTTAGGTTGGAAGACTTATCTAAAGACCGAAGAAAAATTTTAGCTTTCGAGTTTTTAGAAAATGTTATAGTTAAGAGTTAAGCTGAATGTAAGTTGTTTATTTTAAACTATTGTCTCTTGGTTATATTGTTACATTCGTATTTACCAAATTTTTTGGAACTTAAATTTTTGGATCCGTATTCCACACTTGCATCTATTTGAACTAACCATTTTAAAACAACTTTCAAAACATTTTTAGATGCAAGTGTGGAATACGGATCCAAAAATTTAAGTTCCAAAAAATTTGGTAAATACGAATGTAACAATATAACCAAGAGACAATAGTTTAAAATAAACAACTTACATTCAGCTTAACTCTTAACTATAACATTTTCTAAAAACTCGAAAGCTAAAATTTATCTTCGGTCTTTAGACAAGTCTTCCAACCTAAATGTGTGTCAAAATGCATAGGTTAGCTTTGGAAAGTCTAGTGAGAATTAGTGAGGTCAACTCTTGAGGGTATTGAATAGGTTGGCAATCCAAACCCAAAGTTGAATCCCCACAAATAGTTTTAAAACATTAGAAGAATGGTAATTACATTGGTTAGGAAATAAACATATAATAAGTGGTGTTGCTCAACCAATAAAATACCTAGAACAACTTTCACATCAATATGCAATGCAATTCAAATGCTTCTAAATCCAACTCAAGTCAATCTCAAAGTCCACCACACACCACAATTTAATGGAAATTCTTTGTGTAAGAATGTCATAGCAAAACAATATACATACGGAGACAAACACTAGGATAATACAAATATCACACAAGATCCACAGGAGAGGAAGTTGTCCTTATGTGCAAGTGAGGCATGTCTAGAATACTGTCACATCGTTACAACATCACAATTGGGTACCCGGATTACAATTGGTCACACAAGCATCATCATATCCTAAGTGAATACACATGTTCATGTAGAAAATCAAGTGAAAAACATCATAGTTGTTTCCGGTTAAAATAAAATCATTTCAAAATATATTTCATGAATGCACAAAATTATACTTATAATATTGACATTTCATGAATGCACAAAATTATACTTATAATATTGACATAGCATAGATGGGAAATATCTCATAAAAGGAAGTAAAACTCATCGAAATATCAAAAATATAAGATATGGACATCTATTCTTGGTAATAACTTGCCTTAAATAGGTGTTGCAACACATTTACTTCACTTCCTAAGTTGTTTGGACACTGATTACCTACGATTAACAATATTTCAATAATAATTACTTAAACTAAAGTTATACACCTAAAATACTCAATTTCTATCATACTAAAGTTTATAGAAGCCAAAAGAAGCAACCAAGGTGGAAAATGGTTGAAAAAAATTCATTTGTTTTAGTCGGATCATTACTAAGTCGAGTGGATTATGCTTTGAAAATCCAATCAACTGGGTGGAGCTTCAGACCTGCACATTATGAAGTTTTTGCACTTTTAAGCCTCCAATGCATGTCCAAACTAATCCCAACCTCTTCCATTCCATTCCTAATGACTTTGTATAATTGTATACCAATCAACAACATGTTTTAAACATAAATTAACATCCTAATCATTATAACCGACTAATTAAATTGTTAAATGAAGATTAAATTATTTATAACTTCACATCCTAAATTAATTCCATTTTCTAACTTCAATCTTAACTAATGACTTCTAAACTTGATTTCTATTTATCATTTGCAATTAGGATGACAAAACCTAAATCCAAATCATATTTAGATCTTAAAAACATGACACAATCTTAATATTATGAGTTCATGGAAGATTTGTCCAATGATGAACTCAAAAAATTCATTAAATCTCTTAGCATCACTATAGACTTAATTGAATGTTCTAAGCTATGGTTTGGACTTAATATCAATAAACTTAAATCCAAACCACATCATTAACCCACTACATTTCTTAGAATCGAAATCCACAAAATCTAGTAATGGTTTCATTAAGTTAGGATTTCAAAACCACAATTAAATATTCATCAACTCAAATTCACTATTGGAATGAGATTAAATCATTATATTTGTGTTCTAAACATAGAATCTAACACTAAATTCAAATAAACAATGGATAACTTATAGAAATCGGATTTGAACAAATTTGTAGGTCTTAGAGACTTAGATGGATTAAATCAATTATCTTTCAAGTTCCTTTTGAAGTTTATGACTTATAAACAACATTAGATCTTCAACTACACTTCAAGTCTTCCAATCTCTTCAAATTCAGATTTCTCCCTTCTCTGTAGTTCCCAGTCATTAGAAAATGAAAGGAAAATAAGGACTGAGGATATGTTTAAAACTTTATCTTATTGGCACTTAGGCCCCCTAAACTTATAAATTTCTCACTTGTTCTACAACCAACTAGTCTCAATACTTTTTTGTAGAACATCTAAAATGTTATTCATAACATTTTGGTCTCAAATCTATTTTAGGTTAGGTCAAACCAAAGTTTATAAATTGGGCAAGTCTGATCCCTCATTCAAAATTTCATTTTAACTCAAATTAACTTTTTAATTAATTTAAAACTTTTAAATACATTTATTTCATTTATTTTAATCATATTTATATATATATATATATATATATATATATATATATATATATATATATATATATATATATATATATATATATATATCCTATCCTAATAAATAAGTAACTCAAAGCCACATGTCATCACCACATTCATTTTGCCACATGTCATTTTCTCATAATTTTAAATTTCTTAAAAAAGACTAATTGGTTTGAAACGTTTCTAACTCCTTAATGATCGGTTTAATTATCATTCAATTTCAAAATTAATTGTTATTATTCAATTTCAAAATTATTGTTTTTTAATATCATATTATTTTTTAATGTATAGAATGCTTTGGGACACAATAGAGAGACAGTTGACGTCATAATATTTTGAAGAACGATTACAATCATAATAGTGAATTTGATTTTAGTACCGGTGACATTCTCATAATCAATTATATTTATTAAAATACAAAGTCGTAATAGTAAAAATCAAAAGCAAGATGTCACGATACACAAACAAATTTCTTATGTAAAATTATTAATGTTTAGATATTCTCAATTAATAATTTTTTTGTATCATCCCGTGTAATACACGGGTTTTACAACTAGTATATATATATATATATATATATATATATATATATATATATATATATATATATATATATTTCAAATAATTTCACTTTAAATGATAAAATTTCCAACCCTAAAATGCGGTTGTTACATATACTGATATACCATGTATCAGTTTGACTTACATAATCATTGAATGAGGTGGGGAATATGTATCAATATGACAGAAATCAACTAGGAAATAATATATCGAAAGAAATTTTAAAAAAATGAAACTTGTTTTCATGTCAATGGCAACTAAGATGGGGCACGGTTAACCTATTTTGGCTCAACCCAACCCAAAATCGATTACTGGTTCTTGATCTCTATTATAGAAAACCTAGCCGTTTTAACAGGGTATGCAATTACGAAAGGGGTGGGTTGGGACGTGCCCGGTTGAAAATGTGGTTTTGTCTTTTAGTGTATTTTTTTTCTAATTAATAAGCGTTGATTTTTATTGACTTAAAACAAAACAAACGTATTACATAGAGACGTTGGGCAAACGGGCAACAAGCTGCGCCGCTAGCCCTTTTTGAATGGCAAAACTGATACGCTTAAAAACAAAATTCAAAGACTTAAGGGACATGATGTTATTCTGCATAACCTGTTGAACTCTGTTGAGTAGCTCCACAGCTTCAGGTGCGAGAAAACCAAAGGTATCAAAAGATGGTTAAATTTTTCGGGCCTTATTAAATCCCAGTTGGAGAATTCTGGACCAGATCCACATATTTTCAGATAAATGCGTTTCTGCCCTTGAATTCTGAAAGTTTTGATTGTGGTTCACGTTTTAATGTATTTTAACTTTTGGAAATTGGCGATGGAACCCTTAAACTCTGTAAAATCATATATTAGTCCCCAAAAGTGCCGAATAACACGTTTGGCCCATAGTTTTAGCATAGAGGAACCATAGATACCCTATGGGACCCAGTTCTTGTCGTTTACGGTTTATCCCATTGGGCTCGTTACATGCGTAAAGTTTCTATTATTACGCTTTTAGCCTCTGATTGAAAATATTATTATATTTAGTCCAAACCAATTCCAAGAAAGAACATTCTTACTTTTTAAAGGTGTTTCTTACTTTTTAAAGGTGGTGTTACCTTTTTTTGGGGAATAGGTCTTAGGATCTAGCAAAGTTCGATATATTTGATAAAAATTGACAACTAAAGTGATTTTTATGTTGCGAAAATTAAACACATAAAAAACTATTCGTTAGGATATAATTATTAGTGCAACAACTTGCTTTTAATTAAACAATTATAAGAAATAAGTAATCATTGGTGTTACAACTTGCTTCTATTTAAAGTTTATACGTTATACGCATTGGAACTTGAAAAGTAAACTTGGAATGAGTAGGGCACATATTTAATATTATTGGGATAAAGTTCTCTTAGTGGGATATTGAGTTAGTAAAGATTCGTGTAAGAGGAATATATGGTCAAGAACATCATGCGAGTTCATTGTGTTCCTAGACCTTTGATGCAATGATTATACATACAAATGACTATGTGATTTTAACTTTTTATGCATGTCTGATGAAGAAATGAATATTTTTATATTATCATAACATGAATGCAAAGTTTTATGCGGAAAACGTGTAAGACTACATCGATGGTTATTTCTTTGTTAGAAAAACCACACGATCATTTGGGTTGGGCATTTCATCAAACACTTTGAGTGCACTTTTCAATACATTGCTAAATGAGTCCACTTGATTGGTAATTTTACCATAACCAACGACTACAATTCCTATTTTCCCGATTTTCAAGAAGCTTGCACAATGCTTCTTAACCAATAACATAAATCTGTAACAACGAAAGAGAACAAACACTACACCAGGAAATCACCTGAATCTCTGGTTCAAACTTCAAAGTTGAAGATCACGTTGATTGGACAGCAACAGAATTACTCACAGCACATCTTTGCCTTCGAGGTCGTCTAGTTGTCTTCCCCCACCCTGTAAATCTTCTTTCCTCCAATCCCACCACCGCCGGAGGCGGTGGTGGCACTGGCAGCGGTGGTGTGGCAGCAACCGGAGTTATCTCCACCACCTTCCCCTTCCTCCTCCCTCTAGCTCCAACTCTCTTCCCATTCCTCTTCATCGATCCAAAGTTCCAAGAATGCCCTGTAGCTTTCATCAACCCTCCAAATATCTGAAGATCTTCGGTTATTTCATGTCTTGACAAAGACTCCATCCCCGGAAGGATATCCCTTTGGAAATCCCTCCGGGGCCTACCTCTTCTTGCTTGCCCTCTGCGGGGCCTGCTCGTCAGAGCAGGCCCCGGACCCTCCTCCGGTTCCTGAACATCAGGAACCAGAGGCTGAGGCATATAATCTTCTTCTTTACTCTCCTCTATCCGTAAAGTCAACATCTCGTATTCATCCGTCTCACGAGCCACAAAAACCGTGTGTTTCTCAACCACCTCAACAAACCATAAAAGAGTATCACCACTGTTTTCGGTAGGCCCCACGTCGGACATCTCAACGATTGCTTCGGCCACAATCTTTTCGAGTTCCACAGTTTTCTCGTGTTCCTCCCCACACCGGATCGCTTCTTCTTCTTCTTCTTCTTCAATCTCCGAAACCGCAGGTGCTTCTAGATCTATCTCCATTGTCATCTTCTTCTTCGAGCTTTTTACAGACACTGTAACTAACAATTCGTCGTCATCTTCAGTCACACACGAATTCAAATCAAAATGATTCTTGAAATTCTTGATTTCAGTTTCTTCCCTATCAACCCGTTTGTCATCGATGACATCATCCCAAGCTACATTGATGTCAATCCCTCTATGTTCCATTGATGAAGAATCATCATTTTTACAATTCCCAAAAAATGGAAACCCTAATAGCTTTTTATTATCTTTCTCTTTTGACACGTCACCATTTTTGGAGATAACCGGCTTAGATTTAAGCCACGGTAACACCGTTTGATCGCATTTTCTTGAATCGTCTTCATTATCAGACAAAGTTTGAACAGTATTCAAATCCATACCTTTTGTAGTATCTGTCAGATCTATAAAGATCTTTTTAGACCCGTTATCAATCTTATTACAGTTTCTATAATCAAAACCAGTTGAAGGTACGCGAGCAGATAGTTCCTTTGACCCAGATGAAGACCCGTGAAAAAACCGGTTCCCGTAACACCCATTTCCGTCCCACTTGTCCCCCCGATTAGATGATAGAAACGAGGGATGTTTTTGTAATTTGCGATTCAAGTTATCTGAGGTACCAATAAACGGGTTCATTAACATCGAAGGGGTTTGATTAAAACGTGAATAATCTTGAAATTTCGAAGAAATTTCTGAAAAATTTGCTCGATGTTGAACTTCTTGAATGTAAACTGGTTCAGTCAACCCGTTTGACCAGTGTTGACCAGATGCAGTATTTCTGTACCCATTTTCAAGAAACGTTTTTACTCCATTTTTAGGTAAAAAGCAGCTTGAAATTTCAGATGCCTGGTTATCCATAACTTGTTCATCATCTTCTGGATCGATGTACTCATGGGCTGGAAGTTGAAGATCAAATAACTTTTTTCTAACTTTTGAAGGTCTACAATCAATTACCTCACAATCTTTTGAATCGTTATTCCCTTTTGAACAACTTATAGGAGAATTATTACTTATTTCAACTCCAAAAATGGAAGGTCTAGAAGGAATCTGCCATTTGTGAGAATCTTCATAAGGTTTTTGAGATGGCATGAAGCTTGAAGAAGAAGATGTCTCGTTAGGAAACTGGTATTTATTAAATTCCTTTCTTTTAACCTCATCCATCATGTCTCTTTGCCTTCTGTAAAGTCGGTGGAGTTCATAAACCTGGAGAGATAAAACAAAATTTAATAAGTTAACTGTCGTATATGAGTATTTAATTGAAAAAGTAAGTAGGGAATAAGATACCTGGTTCTTGAATATGGCTTCGTGTTGAAGCATTTTTTGTTTTACTTCGTATTTTTCATGACCTAGATATGGATCTGTAACGGTTCTTGAAGCTAAATTATTGTAATAATGGCTGTTTGTGAAGGTGTTATCTCCATAAAAGAGATGCCAGCTGTTACTATTGGAATCTTCGTTGACATTTCTCATGGAGTAAAACGAGTTCTTGTAGTGTACTTCTGTTCCCATTCCTGTAAATTAGTTAATGGCGTTAAAAAGATTATGAATTCTCGAAATTAGTATAGTAAGTTCCCAAAAAAATTCCCCTTTTGCAGCTTGTATGAATTGAGAATCTAGATTAGATAATTAAACATACGAAGAACAGATCCCACATGGAATTATCGTTTTTGGTTAGCAAATGCTTGATTTCAAGTATTTAAATTGGATACGAGTTGGTAAAAGTTATTAAAAAAAAACCCAAATCGAGAAACTTAGTAGAAATTAACAACCCTAGAATATTACTCCCTGATCGCATAATTATAGTCCTTTCCTATTTTCAGAAAACTCAACCCTAATAATTTTCGAAATCTAAATAATTACATTGATAAATTTAGTGTTTTTTGTAATTTAATGTAACTATTAGCATTTCCTCTATACCGAAATCAATTATTTTGTCAAATTTGAAGGTTAGAAGAAGAGGTAGAACGAAACGGGTTTTATTGAACCCCCAAACATCCATGAATCAGAAACTGAGAAATCAAAAGTAAAAATTACCTTTTAGACAGACATCCTCATCTGCTCCGTTCTTGAAAAAACTAAGGCTGATTGAATCGTTGAACTATTTTCTTCCGCTACTCATGAACTCAAGGAAACTTGAAATTGCAGCAAATTTCAGAAATAGCAAAAATTTGGCAAGTGATGTACAGATTACCAATGGATAGTAATAATGGTCAGAAGATACAACACTTGAAGGAGCAGGGATCATAACTCAATGAAAAAAAACAATGAAGATTTTCGATCTGCTGGCCCAGTCGGGCTCTCTCTCTCTCTCTCTCTCTCCC